>JAODOY010084527.1:0-17500 GCA_025399855.1 Forbesichthys papilliferus
ATAAAGCTGTTTCTTATTGAGACAAGTAAAAAGACTGTTGCAATAATCTAACCTAGATGAAATAAAAGCATGGATGACAAAACAGGTATACAAAACAAAACAAAAAAGGCAGAATCATTGTCAAGAACGCTTTCTCTTCAATGCCATAGGGTGCTCCCTAAGAAGCTCCGCCTCACACATTAGAAAAACATTGCGAAGCCAAGGGCATTGTTATTGTTAGTGGTGTTCGCCACTTTGTTCGAGTTTCACTTTATGGAGCCAGGGCTGTGTAGATGTACCATATTATTATTTCACCACGCAGAGTGAACAGTAAGAGAGCGGAATGCGAGGAGATATTTGACAAAGAGTGCATTATCTTACAATCGCTAAAACAGAACGATATGCAGACCGGTAAGGTTTTTTTTGTTTTTATTTTTCACTTTATATTTCTAGAAACACTGCAAACAGTCGATTGAAGTTAAACATTTGGTATGTATAATAAACATCAATTTCAATATCTTTATCTTTCCTTCATATAAATAAAAGAGTTACTTGCTGTTTGCTTTAAGGAACTGATACAGGCTACTTTATTTGTTAATCCTTTTCCATTATAGTCTTGACAGTGTGGTGATTAGCTGTGACAATGTCACAAATAGCACACTAAGCTAGAAAACTGTAGGTCCTGAATGATTACTGTTTATGAATACACATGATAGACACAGGTGTATTCTTACCTGAAACCAGAGTTTTTTTCCGGACAGCGTAGCATCTGGCCAGTGGTGTCTGAAGTGACGAGCAAAGAGTACTCCTGTACTAACTATCCACATCCAGGCAGTTAGCATTAACACACCTACAGTATGTACAAAATGCACATGTTAAAGGGACAACACCTTTGTTAGGTAAACTATTTCTCACAGCATGAGATCATCTGACCATGGCATTTAACCAGCATGGGAGACCGTGAGCCAGTTAGATCTTCAGTGGGTCCTGTGATGACTATCTGATTGGTAGAGATGAGCGGTTGTCGGGCATGCTTGTGGATGAAACCTGTAGACAGACAAACATTGACACCTTTTCACAGTAAGTTTAGTAGAGGACACACAGATAAAGCACATAACAAGATCACTGTCAGTTTTGTCACTTATCAGTTCACCAGCATTGACAATGCATTGGTTGTAATCCTATCACGATAACTATTTTTGTTGGCCGATATACTGTACCAGAAATAATTACGATAAACAATAATATTGTCATAATCATGTAAACTATGTTGTTCCGCTATTGTCACGTTATATCTATTGTTAAAATAAATGTCATTAGTTGGCTAAGTAGTAAAAATAAAATTTGAAGCAGAAAAAAAAGCCACATTTTGACATTTATTCTTCCAAATATAATTGGCTGGAATTATGCAGTTGTTCATTCATTAAACCCTTCAGGAACCCTTCTTTCACCTGTCTACTCTGTGTGTATGTGCATGTGTGTGGCGGGGGGAGAGGTGGGGGGGGTGGAGGGGGGGGGGGTTCGCGCTGCCTGTGAGCAGGCAGACGAGAGCACAGAAGCAGCATGACTATCTTATGTCAGCAGCATGCATGTACTGTACATACAACAGGCAACATCGTTGACGTCTGAATATTTTTTTGAGGCCATGTCCATATATTGAATGATAAGTCGATATATATATCGTGACAGTTGGTTGCTTCACTTGTTTTATTGTTATACCGGTGCACTGGTATAACAATAACAAGTCATCTTAGGAACTTTGTGTATCCTTACAAATATACCACAGAAAATGAACACAAGAACCATTCCTTTTCTATCTCGAAAGTTAAAAATAAAACTTACTAAATATACTAAATCTATTATATGGTCCTCAATTTACTTACATTAAGCAAATAGAAATCATGGAAAACTTCAGAATAAACATTTCAAACCCAAAATGGACTACAGTAACAATATTTTCCAAATTTTTTGGAAACTCTTTATTTAGGCAACGTGACTAAAAGCCTGACTGACAGCATGACATGAGCTGACAAGAAGGAAGTAAATACATTATCATCCCGCTTAATAAGGGTTTTATGGTTTATTTATATATATATATATTAGAATATGGGCACAGCAGTTGAGATATCAGTGACAGTCCTACATTTTCATCAAGCTTTATATTACTGCAGATGACGTTTGCCATTATCAAGACACACAGAACAAATGTGTTCACACACATAACACATTGATATATTGTAATATGTCTTACCATTGTCAGCTTTACCATGGGCTAGAAACAGGAAGTAGCTCTGATTTAAATTAAACATGTTTTCCTGAGAGAGGATGATGTTTCTGCGGAAACGACATTGGATGACCCCATCAGAAAGTCTCCATGCCTGGTTCCACAAAGCTCCCTGGAACAATAGTATAGTAAGTCCATTTGCACTCTATATTAGAGTGACACAAAAACAATCATTAAAGCACACTCCTCAATTGCACTATAGCACAGAAACACAACTGTACTGTAGGACACAGAGGAATGCAAACTACATAGCACTATTGTACAGTAGCTGACTCTCTCTGTGTAAGTGTGTGTGTGCGGGCTCACATACCTCTGGTGCCAGCTCAGGGTGTGTTCGTCCAGACACATAAGCAGGGCTGATCTTAACGTTGTCCTTATTCCTCACACACAGGTAGACATCATCATTGCCCTAGAAACACATGTCAGGTTAACATTACAGTAGCTTCTGGTAAATAAGATTAGAAGTAGAACTATTGGGGAATGTAATCCTGTGCATGTAGTGACACGGTTTCCAGGTAAGCTGGAGTGACACGGTTTCCAGGTTAGCTTGTTCCTGCTGGGAAAGGGGGGGGGGGGGTCTGAGCCCCCTTAGTGGTCAAACGGCCAGCTAGAGATCCAAACACCTAGACTGTATGGTTGTTCAGTGTTGTATAGTACACTTGTGTGTGTGTGTGTTGTCATCTTCTCAAAGCGCTTTCTAAACTCACAAGCAGACAGTAAATGGAAGCTTTCATGAAAGGGCAGAATGCTTGCTGTATTACTGTTATCTAAAGCAGAGGTCTTCAACGTTTTTCAGGCCCATTGGCTGATAGAAACAAGGCACAGGGACCCCTATCACATATGGTATAAAATATGTAGTTGCCGTGCCAACAATAATGTATAGCGTGGCCTATAGTGCCATGTATAAAAGTAGGCCACTAACTAAGCCATTCAAATAATTGTTGACAGTTATATATTTATTGCACAGGTTGTATTTATGTTAATGTATATTTTCAGACATTTTTAATTTTTAATAATTTTTGGATCAAATATTTTAAAGGACCCCCTGCAGTATTTCTGAGGACTCCCTAGGGGTCCCGGACCCCCTGTTTGTAATGTTTCTCCTGTGATAGTCTCGTCACTTCATGTTTCCCTTGTATATTGAGCCTGTTTGCCCGTCACTCCATGCCCAGTGTTTCCCAGTCTCGTTAATTCCACCCGTGTCTGTGTAATCATGTCTGATGTGCTGCACCTGTTCCTCGTTGTTGTACACCAATGTCCTCATGTCTTGTCTACGTGTGTATTTAGCCCCAGTGTTTCCCCAGTTCTGTGTCAGTTATTGTTGATGTTATGTCAATGTCGCGTTGTTCCCCGTGTTCCTGCCTTTTTGTGAATAAACCTTGTTTAATTTAGCTATGTGTCCAGCGTTTGGGTCCTTACCTCCGTACACCGTGACACTGTTGAAGACCTCTGATCTAAAGTAGCCATAGAGGGCAGGACGTAAATCATTGAGACTGCTTTAAAAACCTATAAGTGACTTTCTTGACATACCGTACGTGAAATCAACGAAATCAAAATCGTTTGGTTTTTTATTCATAGCCTAACATCCACTAACACCAACCATCCACTTGTCCAAGGAGAGGGCAAAGGCAATATATCCCTCTGCCGCAGCACTGAGCTCAAACAAGACGCTGAGCCCTGTGGTGTCCGCTGTAAAGGAGAGGAAGAAACATGCAGGATCCACCTCTGGACGACAGCCTGCTGGCTCTCTCAGGCAGGACTTTCTGCTGCCACAGCCGTCTGCACTAAACTAACCACAGAAAGCAGCTGTTAGCGATCTTGCCAATCGGTGTTGCATTCATTACAGGTAGTCATTCTTTGAGCTCAAATCAAAACAATATCCCTCTGCGGCACCACCTCACACATCGACATGCATTGGGAAGCAAAGCGTAGTGCTGCGGCTTTGTTGATGTGAGCGGTGTTCACCACTTTTTTATGTTACTATTTACGGAGCCAGGGCTGTGTAGATGTACCGGATTATTTTTTCAATGAGCACAGAGAACGGTAAGTTAACTCACAGGTCCCTGTGCTAATAAATTATGCTAACTCACAGGCCTCTGTGCTAATAAATCATGCTAACTCACAGGTGTGGTCAGAGAAGCGGTGGTGGTGGTGACATCAGCAACAGTAGTGGTGACCGCTCTGGTTGGGCCAACGGTTGCTCCTTTCAACGTCACCACAGGACCTGGGATTCTCACCCAGTATTCCTTGTACTTGTGCACCACTGTGATGCTGGAGCAACAAATAAAATGCACATTCAGAGATTACAATAGAAAACAAACCACATGTATACTGTACACACCAGTTTATCTAATCTATACTTAGGCAATGATATTGCTGGGGTTATCTAAACGTCAATAGCATTTAAGTCAACTAAGAGCAAAGTACAGTGCAATATATGCTTGCATTGACTAAAAGTTTTTCAATGTGTGTGATGAGTCCTAAATCCTTTCATCACAAAATAAAAGGACACTCACAAAAACTGAACTTTCTTCAAAGGGTTCTCTGGAGCTTCCCACACAGCATGAACTGTTTCCTTCTTGGAACTGTCTGTATGGCTCACCCCAGATCCCTTCAAATGACAGGGATAGAGAAAACCACAAACCCAAAGCTGATGTGTGTTTACAGTAGCAGTACTGAGCTGGCATGCTTAGGCAAGCAGCATTGCTGTTAGCCTAGCGTAAATAATAATTAAATAGCAATCAGAGGCCAAACATCAGTATGAGATACTGTCCTTAAAGCCATGTGCAAAAGCCACACATGGTCAATATGTGGCACACTCTAAGTGCAAGTGACAGCTATAGTACGATTTCAAAGAACGTAAACACCTAGTTTGAGGTTTAGGTACTAGCAGCTAGTTTAAGAACAGCAGCACCCTGTTATACTACCGGTAAATGACATTGGTATTTGTCCTCAGCGAAATGTGAGGAAAGTGTAGAGCGGATAATAAAGGCTGCTATTCAGAGTAACACAGGGTTCAAACTTGACTAACGAATGTCTGAAGTGAACATACACATATTACCTTAAATACATCTGTTAGCAACAAAGACGCTTTTGGAGGAAATATTGAATTTGCCTTCTCAAGACCAGAAACAGACTTAATTTAGTCCACACACATGTTAAAGAATTGATTCAAGTGTGTTATAACCGCTAAACTACAGTATGTAATGTACCTTTATGTGACCGCATGCTAGCAGTTGGGACACAGCAGGATCCACTAGCATGAAGGATCCTGCAGATGGGGAGCTGGGTTTACTGGCGTCCCGGGCCTCAATCAGGAAGCCCTTGAAATAGGTGGTGTGGGACGTGGGGGCCACCTGCATTGTCACTAGTGTGAAGGCAGTGATAGGGATAGCAGACAAACAAAGATGAATTAACTGGCTCTCAATGTGAGGGTGTGGGTGAACTATTGGGGTTGATGAGTTCAACATAATCTCTAATAAAACACACGCTTTAACGTAACCTCTGTAAAGTAATTGTGTCATCTCTAATAAAACACATTTTAACATGACACCTGGAATCTAACTGTAACATCTCTAAATAATCTGTAATCTAATTGTGTCATCTCTAGTAAAAACACATTTTAACATAATCTGTAATCTAATTGTGTCATCTCTAGTAAAAACAAATTTTAACATAATCTGTAATCTAATTGTGTCATCTCTAATAAAAACACATTTTAACATAACATCTATAAACTTATTCTGTCATCTCCAATAAAACAACATTTTAACATAATTTTTAATCTAATTGGTCATCTCTAATAAAACAACATTTAACATAACATCTATAAACTAATTCTCTCATCTCTAATAAAACAACATTTTAACAATGTGTAATATAATTGGGTCATCTACTCTAATATAACAACATTTTAACATAACATTTGTAATCTAAATGTATTCAGTATTGTGTGTATAGCGTACACAACATCTTCTGTAGGGTGCTCTCTGCAGCCAGTGTCAGATAGCTGTGGAGAGGTTGGGCCTACCTGTGATGCGGTCGCCAGGAGAGAATGTCAGCGTATCCGTGGTGATGGTGTAAGGAGGAGGGTCAGGGCTGGGCTCGGAGCCATGATGTTGGGGCACCATGTCGCTACATGCCTTGCTAACCTTTCCATCGCTGTAGCCACACACTGTGTGCACACAAGCTGCCACCACCACCAGGAGACATGGAGCATGCATGCCTGTCTGCCCTGCACCCACAAACAGGACAAAAGTCTACTTATGATGCATACACTGTGTGTCACACACGTGCATTACAGTAGCCTATCTCCTCACAATCCCATGCCATCCCACATACCATACATATATTGTAATTGTAATTGTAGGTTATTCTGTTGGTGGGCAAATAGGGTCCAAAGGTCTGAGACCACTGTAATGTTTTCACCTAAACAAGGACATAGTTTGATAATCGAGAAACATTTAAAGACAAAACACACAAGAACTATTTAAAGACACTTTTGCTTTGTCTGCCCATGTGAGCGGATGTCAGCCTTCTCCCTCTTCTTCTGCCTCTGCTTGCTTTCTGCGTGCCTGCCTTCACCTAATTCCTACACTGAGGTTAGTGGGTGCAAGGGGATATAACCATCCATAAAAGACATCTACTGATAGCTAAACTGTCATTTCAATATCATGTATCTTTATTGTATTATATACAACTGTACATGTATTCCCTCTCTGTAAAGCAATTTGAACTGCAATTCTATATGAAAAGTGCTATATAAATTAAGATTATTATTATTATTATTATTATTATGACTGTCTAGGACCTTCCTCCAGTCACCTGAGGTCAACCTCACGGATCAATGGAGGGACTTGAAGACTCAAAAGCCAAGCACGGTGACATCACAACAAGCTCTTTCAAATCCTGCAAGGGGATAACATGGATTCTCAGGGTTTGCAAACCTCTAGTACCCATGCTAGCTCGGGTGCATGCATGTCATTTAAGCAAAAAGGGGATATGCTACTAAGAAATTCTGAAATCCATAGCATAGGTCTACATTTTCCAAAAGTGCAACTTCACTGACTCAAATTCTGTAGATGACAATATCATTTGTAATTAAAACAATCTGCATTACATTTGGAAACATATGCAACAGCAGACTAGTGGTCTCAGACTTTTGGAGTAGGGTACAGTATATGAGTTAGCACCACACATCAGTAGCCTACATGTATTGCTCGTCTTGGTCAGTAGTCTACAACGTTAAGGTACATTTACTTGTGTTACGAATACATTTTAAAAGCATTATAAAGGGACAGTAGCGTATACTCTGTACAAAACTCACTGTGGATCGCTATATATTGACCATATCACCTGCCTCAATTCACTGGAGAAGTGAATCAGTTCGGTTGGATAATCAATACAAAATACATACTGCCATGAGTGAGGGTTTGAACCGTAGATATGTCACAAATGATATTACAACAGGCTAGAGCAGCTGAGCAGCATGTTACTGGCTAATAACAGAATAGGCCTACATAAGCCAACTGTTGGCTGTTACTCTGAGTGATATTATACATTAGTAGCATTATGTTGTATCCTACAGTAGGAACAACATACTCACAAGTCTGGTTAATGTTATTTATATTAGGCCTAATTTTTACATTTTATTTGATTTATGGGTATAATCGCTCTCACAACCCCTTTGCCCTGTCCCGACCCCCTCAGACCACATTATCAGTCATTCACAGCGAACTGGCAAACCCAAATGCTCTGTGAGATAACCAAGCCAGTACAGTGGTCTCTCTGCGAGACTATTTCCACTATATCTTAACGAACGAATGCATGTACTTGTGTAGCCTACAATTAAACAAAATCATTCCCACAAACACTGATCTGTAAAAAACACAACAAAAGGCAAAGCCATATTTTAAGAAACTGCATTTCCTCTAAGTTACATTTGTTAACTTGTAGGATAAATGCCACTCTCTCAATGTCTCAAGTTGCCACTATTTGTCTATATATGTTAATATATAAGCAAATCACTTGCTCATACTGTAAGACATATGTATGCTTACCTTCTTGCCTCAACTTCCTTGTAACGTGCTTTGCCCTCGCTTGTTGTAGGCTATGTGGTCCGTTCATATACAATTACTTTAAATTAAACTACATATTTGGCCACAAGAGGGCAGTCATATGGCAGACTTCTCCGATCCGATATTGGTCGTACACATAAGAACGAAAACAATTAACCATCACTCGCTCATTGAAATACTTCAAAATGTAATAATTCCATTTAATTCAACCCTATGGTGTTATTGGAGCATATTGGAGGGTATTACAAGACATTTGAACTGTTGTCACTTTATTCAAATTTCCAAATTGTATTGGTGCAAGTCAAGGTCAAGTAAGTTATCATATGGTTCCTTGCCCGTCTATGGTAGACTACTTCTTTTTCCATAAAGTGTGTATAAAATATTACAAAGACACATAGACCTACAAAAAAAAAACTATGTTGTATGGCTTACTAAACACCGAGTTTATGTCTAAAAATATACACCTGTATGATCTAATATGGTGCCTCAATTTTTCATTAACAAATATCAATAATTGGTAGTTTGTTGGTTGAATTAATACCAAAAATGTCAGAAAACAATATACACAATATAGTGTGTAACAAATACTAAGCCATAGAAACCAAAAGTATATGTTCATTCATTCATGGTAATGGTGGTAATGGTGGGTGGGTGGGTGATCTACCGTATGTCATATAGGACTTTGGTAAATTTAGGTAAAATCAGTTTCATATTCGCACATTCGGATGTTCCGGCTTCAATAACTCACGTTCAGAACGTGCAAAAGAGACACTGACAACTGATTCTGAAGCACTAGAGCATAGCAAGTCAGCTACAACAGCAGTTTACTTTGAAATAGCTACGTTACGAAAACCAAAAATTACACGGGTCTCTATGGAGAGACGCGCATTTAGGGACCGTCATCAAAGTACAAGTAAGATGAGAGCTGATGATTTCAAATAACATATAATATATATCTGCATGAAACACTATTGCAAAACATTCTACACATACTAGTGACCTTCTATTCACCCCCCAACAAGTCTATAATTAGACTAATATTTAGAATTATTATTTGATTTGATTTACAATTAGAAATATTCTAGGTTTAGTGACACAAAGGCCATTCTACATAGGGATATTAAATCCATGCCCTCTCCTCTATACTACTTTTATTTTTCCAAATTATAATTTACAGTGGTTTTCAAGGTTTTTAAGTTCTCAATTTTAATAACTTCCACATTTGGCCACAGCGGGCGCTCTAACTAGGCTTGTCTGATCAAGTACTTGACCTTTTACTTACTACACCTTTTATTTTTTCTAAATATCTTTTAATGTTTTTTTCAAGCTTGTTTGTAAGTTTTCCATTTCAAAAGCTTCCACATTTGACCACAGGGGTATGACGTGAAATCAGTGCCACGAGATGAAGCTCTGTAATAAAGATTTGTGTGCTTGCAAACAATGTTTGTGTACTTGCAAACAATATTTGTGTACTTGCAAAAATGATGTGTGTCTCTGTAGAAGAAGACCCGAAAACCTGTATAAAATATTTTGTGTCTCTGTAGAAAATTATCAGCAAACCTGCAAAAATATTTGTGTCTTCGTAGAAAAAAGATTTGTGTCTCCGTAGAAAAAAATTGTATCTCTACAGCGCTGCCCAAACCATTACAGCCAATCAAATAACACCATTTCTGTGTCACGTCATCTAGCCAAGTGATCTAGCCGCGATCATGACACGTGATCGTTTTGTGTTAGCTTAGTTATGGAAAACATGGCGAACGCACAAGCATTGTCTGAGGCCATACATCCAGCTCGTTCATTTTGTTATACTGGCTAACTTTGCAGACCAAATGTGCCGTTTATTTAGATTTTCATTTTAATGCAAGGCAGTGTAATACAAGACAAATTACACAAGTTAAATTCACAATTAACTTCCATGTTCATGTTAAAAATCATACAATTTTGATAATCAGATATTCTCAGAAAGTTTTTCTTTGTCAGGGTTTGTGCAATGATCATGCAGTTTAAAAGGAGATGACAAGGTATGTCAAAGCTACTGTACTCTACCAGCAAGGTAGATTTTTTTCTACGGAGACACAAATCTTTTTTCCACAGAGACACAACTATTTTTTCTACAGAGACACAAATATTTTTACAGGTTTGCTGATAATTTTCTACAGACACAAAATATTTTATACAGGTTTTCGTAGCTTTTTCTACAGAGACACACATCGTTTTTGCAAGTACACGAATATTGTTTGCAAGTACACAAACATTGTTTGCAAGCACACACATCTTTATTACAGAGCTTCGTCTCGTGGCACTGATTTCACTCCATAAACAACAACCATTAGGGCTGACAAATTTCAGAAAGACACTGCCCAACAAACTTAACCCCTAATGCTGGGCCTGGATATAATTAGTTATTTAATGATTTACTATAAACTTTAGTCATAATAATCAAATATGTATTTGTTAACCAATCTGTTGATGAGGCTTGCCTGAAATGTTACAAGCTAACAATAATGTTACTTTCAGCCTCGCTAGCCATGAAACTCTATATAATGGTGAAATCCCTGCCAATGACAATATGGCTTTATATTGACCACCGTGGTCCTTCAGTGGTATGACAGTGTTCGGAGGCCTATTTTAAACTACTCTAAATACTACATGACATCTCTTGGTAAAAGTAAATATTCGGCATGGTATGAGGGAAGCAGCTGACAGCCCATGCCTTGTGGATGCCAATGTTGCCAATGAGATAATGTTCCTATAGGAAAAGTATGACAGTACATTACTGGATGAAGGTAGTCACTACCATGGTCAGAATATTTCCAGCCCAGTGTGGTATAACAAGAATGAGGCCTCTATGAACTTCATCCAATATCAGAGCCTCAACAGCATCGCACCCTCTTAGGAGAATTCATACGTTTTAAACAACTTTACGCATCCATCAGTGTGGGCATTTCAGAGTAATGAAAGCATAGGGATGCCAGGTGTCATGTGTGCATGTGTGTGTGTACCTTCAGGTCATATTCCTGGCGGGTATCCAGGGTGTCACTGCGGAGGTCAGACTTGAGCTCTATGTCGTCTTTAAAGGGCTGATTGGAGGGAGAGAAGGACACAGACGGGAGAAACTAAACCGTCAAACAACAGAACGTAAATGAAAAAAGGCAAAAGGAGGAAAGGAGGTGCCATAATGGAACAAAAAAGAGAGGGACAGAAGCAAAGGATAAGAATATGGAAAGAGAAGAGAAAGTCACAAAACTGATTTAAGCGAGTGTTAAAAAAGTGAAAAACGTCATCATGAAGCAATAGAAAATGTTATTTGAGTAAATTACTTTTGTAAACGTTATTGTTCCGAGGTAGTGTGCCTTAAGGAAAGCTTAGCAACTTAATATATATATTTATGCTTTGTTTCCAACAACAACTACACATTATTTAAACGGGCTCCGGCCTGAGTACACATATCCAGCTGAGTTTCCATGACTACTCACCGAGTACATGGCCTTGACCATGCGTGAGGCTGTGGACACGCTGCCAGAGTCTTCCTCCAAGCTGTGGGTCTCCTTGTTTATAGTCTCCACCTTGATGTCAGGCTTCCCTAGAGTGACCCCGCGCCGACCTGCAAGCAAAACACACACACACACACACACACACACATTAAATACAGCTGGACACTACAAAATTGGTTTTAGGAGCGCACAGTCAAAGTTCACAGGGTACCTATTTCCATTGGTATAGTGTATACTCAAAGGTTGATTATTTTACAGCTCTGTTGGTTTCCATTTTACACAGTAAAAAAAAAAAAAAACTATTTCTACGGTTTTTCCCAATTCATTCTACTATTCTTTTTCTGTATTTCAAAATAGGAAATAATATTAAATTTACATGTGTCATGTGATTTAACAAAATAATTAGGTAGGGAGATAGTAGGGATTCACAAGTCACACATCCAGTTGTTATAGTGTAGCCCTACAGGTGCATGTCAATAAGACTCCCCACCGCAACATTTTATATTTTTGTCTTTGATGGTGGTGTTATTTTAAGTCTGGGTTTCTGAGTGGAGTTTTACACAAATGGAATTTGATGGGTTCTCTGTAGAGCTCTGTCAAGTTTTATATGTAAATGGTCTTACATTTATGTTTTAATATAATAGTAGTCTGTACTAAAACATTTATACAAGTAATGATTCTGTTTTTTGAAGGGTTATATCTATTCGTAAAATGAATTATAAGAATTTGTTCTTGTAAAAATACCGAAAAATATGTAAATTGTACAGATAAGTACATTTTCTTTTTGTACAGTATGTAAACATGTTTTTTCAGTTGTTTTTTTATAAACAGTTTTCAATATATTTTAATATTACAGTATTTTTAATTTTTTTTACAAACATTTTCTTTCTCCGCTGCTGCCAGAATATCTCTGTCTTTTTACAACATTTCTTTTTACAGTGTATATCATAAACACACAATGCTTTTAATGTCTTCGTCAAAGTCTTTAGTATTGTATTACAATGCTCAACCTGTTCTGTTGATTTGAGTGGAATCACAATGGAACTCAAAATCAGTTGAAAACCAAAAACAATACATTGTTAATTAAATACAGTGTCCAAGCAGAAAGGTAAGCAGTGAAGTAACAAATAAAGTAAATGATGTATCACATTATTACTATTATTACTGTGTACTGAGTACTGCCATAAAAATGGATAAAACACAACCAATAATTCAAAACTAACAATAAGCATATTATTAAACAATAATCATGGTTGTAACTCACTGCCTTTGCGCTGACGGTACAAAATTAGAATTAGCACCAGGAGACACAGGAACAAGAGGATGGTGCAGCCCACTGTTCCAGCAGCTATTATCCCCACTGGAACCTCCTCTGATAGATGGAAGAAAAGGAAAATGAGGTGAGCTAAAGGTAGTTATCGCATGGAAGTGGAGTAGGAAATAAACATAGATAAGTTGGACATTTGCTTTATTTGTGTTTAAATGCACCCGTACAGCACAACCAATCACATTAAAATTGCCAATGGCTACATTAAATGCAGGGTCAGTCATTCTCAAGAACACTTGCTAACTTCAAGCTCAAAACAATATCCATCCCTCCGCGGGCTCCGCAGCGCTAGCCTGGTGTAACCAGACCACATGCACTGTGTGATTAGGTCTGGCCACGCTCCACTGGGAAGTGTTCGTAGTCCTATCGATCAGACTTTCCAGACTAACTGTACTAATCTCGGCAAAAAAATGTAGCTGAGAGCATAGTCGGACGGAGCGGGGCTACCACATCGCTGCCTCACACATTCAAAGCATTGTGAAGCAAGGCTAGTACTACGGATTTGTTGTTGTGAGCGGTGTTCGGCACTTTGTTTAAGTACATCGAATTATTAAGCTAGTTATTAGCTAGCGTAATGCGAGGAGATATTTGGTGAATTTGACTTAAGTGTATTATCTTATAATTAGCTTGCAATAGCTGACCTTTGCTTTAACTGTAAAACCATAATGCACTTACCAGACTCCTCCAGTGTGATAATCATAGTCCCCGGGCCAAAGGCGTTCCAAGCGGTGCAGTTGTAGGTGGACAGGAAGTCAGACTCCATCACATTGTTGATGGTGAGGGTGGACAGGACCCCTCCACCCTCCGCTGATGGCTTGCTCTGTTCAACCGTGTACCGCTCCAGCAAGGTGCCCTTCTCCTTCTCCCACACGTTCTCCTTCCACGCCCACACCTGAGGGGCGCATGAAAGCACACAGCACCAGAGTTTTCAAGCTAACTGCTATGGTGGCCTACTCATAAACCATTTAAGCACCCATGGTACACACACACACACATACATCACAGGCAGTTATTGGAATCTGTGTAAACGAACACATTCACACACGTACACTCTGTCAGGTAACCCTGCATGGCTTTATAAGAGCTGTAACAATGAGTGTTTGTGTGTGGGTGTGAATGAGTTAGTGAGAATTTTACCCATTTTCCAACTTTAGAGCTGCTAAAAGCAGCTGTATAATTCAACATCAAAAGACTGTACCAGACCGTTAATTATGCATAAAGCCACATGTTCCCATAATCTACCCATTTATTGAGGTGAAGGAGAATCTTTCAGCTACAGCGTTTAACTGGTCTCCCTTTCCTTCGTTCATTTTTTATATATCTTTTTCTGTCTCGTCCATCGCTGCTTGCACTAAGAGCTTTGAGTCAAGACCGATCAGGGTCACTCAGAATGTGGAGGGAGCATATGTGTGTGTGTATGTGTGTGCCACTATGTTTCTCAGAAGTGACGATTACATGAGCAAAACTGAATCAAACACTGCAGTTTAAATATCTGCTGTAAAGGGCTGATTGAAAATAACCCTGAAAATACTTTTACCGAGCCAAAAGGTGTATTTGTATTCTGTAACATTAATGCTGTAAAGATATTCCAAGACGAGATTGTAGTTTCATATGGAAAGGTGATTGATTACATTGGAAAAAGCTTAATGCTGGTTTCGAATTATTTTATTTGTAACTTACAATCTTGTCTGGGGGAGGTGTGCTAGCTATATAGCATTTGACCTCTCCTCTCTCTCCTCTCACAGCATACTGGACCGGCTCACTGGAGATGATGGGAGGACCTAAAGACATTACCAACAACTCAAATTAATATACTGCAAAACCAATCTTAATTAGTAACCACTTTATGGAATTTCACTAATGCCTTACACATTTCCTGAAAGATTAAGCATTTAAAAAGACTTTGAGAGGAAAGTTGTCATATATAATACATGGCATTACTTATTAAGCATATTAAATGGCATCTCCTGACCATTGACGGTGAGCGTAACCTCTGTCTCTCCTACGCCAATCCTTGGAACGATGGCCTTGCACACATATTGACCTGCATCTGCCTGGCTCACCGACTTCAGATACAACTGGTTGTTGTTGCTGAGAACCTGCACCAAAATGCATTGGATAAACTAAGAGACTGAAAGACACTGTGACATGGAAACAGAACAGAAGAACAGAAGAAAGGATGCCATTGACTATTATTATGTACTGTACTGGCTATCTTTATGTAGCCTGGCTCCGCCCAACTATTGTTCTCAGCTCAATTTATTTCGCTGAGATTATAGTCTGGAAACCCTGTTCACATTAGCGTTTTCACAGCTGGCGGGCCAATCAGCGTGGGTTAGTGAGATGAAGTTGAAGTCAAGCGTGTTTCCAAATGGTGGTAGAGCTAGACAAGGGGATCAAAACAGTTGTAGCATTGCCGATTGGTTAAACGCTGTCCACGTTAAAAAATTAACCAGACGACTACGCCAAGTAGGAGGGAGCAACTGCGAACACTTCCCAATCCCAGTTTGGTAATAATATGGTCTGGTTACACCAGGCTAATCTTTATGCACACTCAGATTTAAAGTTTTTTTATTATAATTTTGATTACACAAATGTACATATTTTATATAAGCTACAAATGGACACACAAGTACAATACAAGTTTAAAGAAGAGATAACAGATCAGATACATTATACAGGCCAACTGGAATGTACATCCCAATTGGGGGAGGGGGTTGAGGCAGTTTGAGATGCATGCATATACAGAAAACTGAAACGTTGGTGCAATATTCATTTTCAGTAACAGCAAAGGAAACATGAGAAGGACGGTATTGTTAAAAGTACATTTTTGAATTTGTGGTCCTCAAAATTACAGAAATGTTCTTTTTTGGGTTACAATCTCAGAGACTGCATGCCTCTGAGTTACATTCCTCACCACCCTACAGTGTATAGGTGCACACCTTTTCTACCCCAGCCCAAATAGCCAGTCATGTTTTCAAACGTAAACAGTGAGCAGGGGAGCATATTTGCTATAACTCAACATAGTACCTTCAGTATATTCTGTATGGGTAAACACAGAGACAGACTTACCATGTTGGAGCCCTTCTTGAACCAAGTCAGTGTTAATGGAGGGTTGCCAGCCCACTTACAGTTGAGACTGACATCAGAGTCCATGTCTACTGTCTTAGGCTGGGGCTCCACCAATAGGATTGGACCAACTGGGAATGAGAGAGAGAATGGAGACACCGTAGTGTTAGTGTTAGTGTAATGTAACACAAAGACAAAATAACATAAATCAAATATACGGTAATGTAATGAATCAAAAAATAACCTGTTGCCAACCTGCAATTGAGGTAAGAACAATCTGATCTGGTTCAGTAAACAAATGGCATTTTTGGACTATTTGACCTCAGCCTTGGCTTCATCCTAGTTCTGATGTCTTCTCACACACCTGCACCCAGTTTATCAACCAGCTCCTGATGCTAGCGAAGGGTTTCCTTACACTTGTGTAGCATTAAAGGTAACATCATCTTTTGAAAGCTATATGTCAGATAATACACTTTTTGACTAATTAAACAAATATCTTCTCGTATTTCGCTATCTTACCGTTCTCTTTGCGTGTTGAAAAACGAATTGGATGCTTCTACACAGCCCTGGCTCCGTGAGTAGTAACATAAGCAAAGTGGCGAACACGCTTTGCTTCACAATGCATTTCTATGTGTGAGGCACTGCTGTGCCTCACACATAGAAATCAAAACAGACACACATACACACAAACACACATAGAAATCAAAACAGTATTGCTCTGCGGTTGCAGAGCAATACTGTTTTGATTTGAGCTCGAAGTTAGCAACAATGACGGACCCTGCCTTTAAGTCAGTCAGGGCCGGGACTTACAGTGCACATCCACCAGGATGCTGACGTTGGTCTTTCCTACGGCATTGAAGACCAGGCAGGACACAGGCTCTGTAAAGAAGGAGTGGTCGGCCTTGGTGGTGAACATGCTCTCTCGAGCACCCTGGAGCACCACGCCACCCTTTGCCCACCTGGGATGCAAAAGACATTATCCAGAGCATATGTAAGCATTCAAGTGCTTTGTAAGATGCTCCCTAGATGAGCTACAGTACAACTCACACTTGAGGAGGCTTAAATCAGAAACAGTATTTAGTTCCATGTTTACGTGTTATATTGCAATGCAAATTACTACTACTTGGCGTAAAATAGGTTAAAGAAATGGAAATAAATAATTCCATAAACTGAACAAGTCAGTTTACAGTGTGAATGAATGGCTGCAGACCTGTATCCCATGATGGGGGGGTTGGCGCTGGCCTGGCAGGTGAAGGTGACTCTGTCTCCC
>JAODOY010084527.1:22500-36847 GCA_025399855.1 Forbesichthys papilliferus
CACGTGTGAGTTTGTGATTGTCGTAGAAACTATGATATGAAGTCTATCCACACAGAGAGGGAGTACACACAGGAAAAGGACTCCTTTATGTGGGTTATGCTGCAGTGACACATTTAGAGTTTGTCCTGATTTCCTTGAGTCACTGATCCTCCAGATACCAGCATGAGACTCCTGCAGCCTGTCAAAGACCACGGTCACAAACACATTGACCGTGACTGCACACACATACAGTCACATTCAACCACACAGACACACAAACAAACACACAGGCAGTGTATATAACCTAATGTTCACCACGTGTTTCACCGCATCCATTCAGAACACACACAAACATGGCCATTCTAAAACCCCAAACATATCATCTACACATATGGGCGCTTTCCTGTACAAGGATTACACAGTAAATCACAATATCTTTGAGCATCTTCTCTTGGCCTCTGTTTATGCTATGCTTAGTTAAACTTGGAAAAGAGATAGGGTGTATTTGGGGGGCTAAAAGCAGCCCCTGCATGCATACTGTGACACCAAGCCCAGCTTGTCAGAGCCTACACAAAGGCGAGAGTGCAAAGCTTTGGCGGGTGACTCACAGAAGGCTTGTCCACACAGCACCGTGGCAATTTAGCCAGAGAGCTTCTCTTGCGCCACGAGGCTGTTTTAAAGAGCGACATAATAGGAGCTGAGATGTTTAAGAACACACAGGGATACATGAGTTTGATGTTTACATTTGTTCTGGTATAGTACAGAAAAAACGAATTAATTTGTGAACACACAAAAGCATGCATTTTGATAACAAGCTTGCCTTGCCTTTCTACAAGGCACAGGTGAGGTGGTTGGAGATGACATCATGCAGTGTTACATGGAAGCATTTAAACCATTCACTGGGGTGGTGTTGCATCATCTGACATCGAGCTCTGTTAAACAAAATAACGTCTGCATATGGACTGATATGCATCAGTCAAATCATATTCACAGTCCCCCCCCCCCCCCTTCCACACACACACACACATACACACACACGTACACTAATCACCCTCCGTGCCTCTGAACCCCTCCGACAAAGTCCCCTTGCCTTGTCTGCCTTGCCAGACTCCAGCCAATCCCGTGCTCTGGTTGGAACACCGACTCGCGTCACCATAGCAACAGCTGACGTCTGAAGTAACTGCCCAAAAAACTTTGCATGAATGTGTGTGTGTGTGTAGGTCTCATGTGCATCTGTCTGCCTGACGAAGCCCTCCCCTGTGCGCGCTACACCCGTTATCCTGAACCTCCCCCCCACCCAGCCCCCACCCAACCTATTCAATTAATAGCTGGGTGACCGCATTGCTCTCCCATAATGCCTCTCTCCTTCTCTATTAGTCAATCTTGTCATGAATTGATTCCGTTATCTGTGGAATGCCATAGCGTCTGGCCGCGATGGCATTCCACAGTGCCGTAAAAAGCCGGAGCAGGAGAACAAAGGACGAGGCCCGCAGACGAAGATGTGAAGTGTGCCGTGCAGAGAGGGATGACATCATTGTATCAGGACAAAGTTGCAACCTGCAGTTGTGCAGAGCTTAGCTTGCCTGCCTCGCTCACTCACTGTATCATCATCTCTGTGTGTATGGCAGTGGACAGTCACTCAGTGACCATGTTCATGTACTTTTATAGTTCACTATCATTTAGAAAATGTACATTTATGCAGTATAATAATCATAATCATATTAATATTAATCCATAATAACGGAATATCTGCGTGCATGAGAAGGTATTTCCATATAAATGAGTGATTTATGCAGCCCAGCCTGACCCACATGGGCCTTAGCCACTCCAGCCCAGTTCTATTTATTCCTGTCTTGTCTATTTATCCATCTTCTATAGTGACATGTCACGACACAAAATCGACATTTCAAAGACACGACACGTGACACATCAGCTCTTTGTGACAAGTGGCCTTTATTCACTATAAAAGATACCGTAGACGTTTATAATAACAGATGCTCCAACAGCAGAGGTTGAGGGCAGAACGCAACACACAATAGACGTGTGGCAACTCTAATACCTGTGCATCGCCATCCCTCTCCACAACATGGCCGCCTGACAATGTAATAACTCATATCGCCATGGCGACAGAAGGGGCTCTGAGGAGGATCGAGAAAGCAAGGGGGTAACGGCAGGGGGACCTGCTGAGCTGGCTGACATCATGTCACTCAAATCCAAGAGGAGGGGGGAGGAGAGCATGAAAGCAAGAGATGGTGACTCCCTCCTTTGTCTTCATCCTATACTCCTTTACCTTGCTTGTCCTCCTCCTTACCAGCAGGCACTGACCCTACTCCTTCTTCTCTCATATGTGGCCCAGGCTGCTCCCTCGCCTCCTTCCCTTGTCCTCTCATCCGTTGCATTTGCCTTAGTGCTCCTCATTTGCCTGTTTCTCCGTCATTCTGACATTACTTCTGTGTTCATTATTGGTCCAATTAATTCCTAGTGTGTCCTTTTACCTTTCTTGTCCACGCACATTTTCTACCTCTGTGTGTGTGTGTGTGTGTACTCGTGTGCACACACATGCGTGAGCCTCTGCAGCAGGAAGGCGTTCATGTGCGTTCCATGTGCTTACATTTCCCGGGGCTCTTCTCATACGAGCATTTCGCATTTGAAGAGCTTTATAACTGAACCACTGTTACATACATTGTTACCATGGCTACAGCCACCGAGGACCATTGACACAATGATAGACACAGTGGCCATGGCAACAGCGGGATCAGTGGTGGGTAATATGATAATTCACGGACGAGGCATCTGACACATTATGGGCAAATGAATACACTCAAGCAGTCCAAAGGCTACCCTGTTGATCGTAATCCACGACCCTTTGTAGCCCAGGACTCACAAATAATATTCCAAGGTAACCAAGGGTGACCATGACTAACAATAGCCCATCTCTGGATTAGCCACAAGAGAACACAAACACATCAAAGTGCTGCTCCGCAATACAGTATTTTACATGTAGCTCAATGGTGCTGCTGAATTCAGCTGGCACAATCAACATCATAATATCCAATAATCAATACATTGCAGCAGTGGGTGACCCACTGATTCAGGGCAGCAACCTAGCAAGGCTTTTGGACTTCAGCATCATGTGATACACTAAAACATTTCATCAATGACAGGCTCTGGAATGTAGGCTGGCCTACCTTACAGTACGGTACACTGAACTCCATGTACTGATGACACATCTGCCACTAGTGTTTGTCAAGCAACAACCAGCTGATTAACCTCCTTCTCCAAGGTCTGCTTTAAAGATATAGTTATTGCAACTACAGCTATTGCAAGATAAATGTAAGCTAATACACTTTTAGTCTAATTCGTATTGAAAAAAATAATCTGATACTTCCACACAGCCTTGACTTCGTAAATAGCAACATAAATAAAGTGGCTAACACCGCTCACATCAACAAAGTCGTAGTACCCTTTGCTTCACAGTGAGTTTCGATGTGTGGGGCGCCGCCGCGGAGGAATAGGCTATTGTTTTGATTTGAGCTTGAATTTAGCAAGCGTTGACTGAATGACTGAGCCTGCCTTTAAGACATTCTCGTCAAATCAAATTGCTTCTTGCAATGTCACCCTTCACAAGCCGTCCAAAAAGCCTGTATCTTGACCTGCAAAATGAGGAGATATTCACCCCACATCGTCAACACTACCTTTGTGCATTTTTTTACAATTACAGTACATATTTAAATGTTGATAGCAAAAACCTCTGACTGGTTATCATGAGTAAAATACTATTGTAACAGGTACTGTTACAGTAGCATTTCAAGGTGTAAATATCTCTAGAGGACATGTTGTGATGACTTTGTGCAATCTTCATCGCTACAGTAATGTAGCTCAAGTGGCGCTACCCTTTATCACACGGACAAGGGTCGGACTGGCCATCGGGAGAGTCGGAAGTTTTCTTGAACGGCCGGTCATAGGTATGGCTGCTATTGGATGCTGCACTATGCAAAAAAAAAAATGGACAAAAAGAAAAAAAAGATTTAGGCCTTAATAAATAAATATAATAATATAATTGGCCAAATGTTTAATCGGCTGCATTTGCTTTAATCGGCCACGTTTGTCAGAGTTTCCTTATGAAAACCTGAAAAATGCATGTCCGACTGGTTTACAGACCGATATCGGTTTTAGTGGCTCCTCTTCCGAGTTCAGCCAAAGTGGGTCCAGTGTGTGTTTTCGCACAATCGAATCGAATGCAACCGAGGAGTATGAGCTCTTCCTTTTACATTCTAGTTTCTCCAAATAAATGTATAGCAGTAGAAAAGAAAAAATTTGCCCTCCAAGCTAATGCTGTCAAATGTAAACACGTAGAACACATAGTAGGCCTATGAAATGGCTACCCTAAGCTAAGTGAGGGAGACAGGCAGCAGCCCAGAGCATTATGGGGCAGTATACCTATGAGACATCAGGTACAAGCAGCAACCATTTCTACATTTAGAAAAATCCCAAAATCCAAATTAATTTAAAGTCTACCCTAAAGTCTACAATTGGTAATAGCTTAGCTAACTAACTAGGATTAGGTTCTTAACATTGGCATTTTTAGACACTTTTTATTGGTGCTGGAGCACACCCAAATAAAAAAGGAAATTCTGATTATTTTCTGAAATAATACTTTTTTGCGTCATCTGGTTCCTGAATGTATTTTCCTTCAAATGAATAAAACATATCAAACATAAGTTGATACAGAAATTGCATAAATTGTTCACCAGAATGCAGGAAAGTATTTGATGCTTAACATTTCCTGGGGAAGGATTCCAGATCCCCACTGAATGTGGACCTACCCCCTATCTTCAAATTAAACCTACATAGATGTATACATGCAGACAGAGACATATAATGACGCCTGTTAACTTTTAGACAGGGACATTTGTGATTTTTAAAAGCCTCTGTTTGTACATGTGCAGCATGTCATATTCCCCTATGTAGTATCACCCCTGGTTCTTAATGTGGAACAGATTATTATGATTGCAACCTACATTTATATTAAAAAATTAAAAACAAATAAAAGAAAGGGGCACGTAGGCTACAACATTAGATAGCATGCGTCATAGTTCATTATTGTGGATGGTGTATTTGTATTTGGCAACAAGGCCTAGAAGATTCCTGGGTCGGTCTGGGCTTCAAAATCCCGGACGTTTTTCCGCCCCAGTCCGACACTGCCACGCTCTATATGACATGCTGGCTATAGCAATAATAGAGAGAAATAGAGAGAGATAGTCACAGACAGAGATAGATAGTAATAGAGAGAGAGTATAGTGACATCATCAGCGTCAGCCACATTCCTGCAGGGAGAGAGAGAGAGAGAGAGAGAGAGAGAGAGAGAGGGGAGAGGGGGTTGGAGGAGGCAGAATGTCCCAAACCTTTTGAGGTTACAGAGCTTCCCCCCACTCACATACAAACACAACTAGCGTGTTCCTCTCTCACAGTTGCAAATAGCTTGTGTGTGTATATGTGCGTTCATGTGCACGTGTGTGAGTACGTCGGTATGTGCAGGTGAGAGAAATTGTGTTTCCTGTATGAAAGCATCTACACTTGTTTGAATGCTAGTACTCTCTTTGTGTGAATGGCTAGATATGTGTTGTGTGTGTGTGTGTGTGTGTGTGTGTGTGTGTGTGTGTTTGAGCTGCTACATGGCTGGACCGTTCCCCACCATGTGTTCTCTGTTTTAATTCATGTGCCTCTATGCCCTGCCCCCCCTTCCTCTCTCTCTCTCTCTCTCTCTCTCGTTCTCCCTCCACTGAGTAGAGGAATGCAGGAACCACATCTGGAACTTATTAAACAGGGGGAAAGAGGGGGAGAGAGAGAGAGACGGAGGGCTAAATGGAAAGTGAAAGGGAGGGGGTTTAAGATTGAGAGTCAGATTGAAGAAAGGAAAAAACAAACAGTCCAAACGGATCTGAATCTGAGCCAGGAAGAGAACCGTGTTAACTTGGCAAAAAGTGCCAGATAAAGTTTGAAGAAAAAGACAAAAAACCAGAGTTCCGTACCGGCAGCCGATTAATACCACTTCATGTGAAGGGAGAAGGGAACACAACGTTACATACGCACGCAGCACTTCCGATGGGAGGCTAAATCACACTCAGATTCGTGTCTCTCAGGTTTGAACTCGTGCTTCCATATTCTGTCTGAACTGTCCCCAATAAGTCTCTTTCTCTAACCCCCGCCACCTCTTCTCACTCGCTTTTCTATTCATCCACATCTCCCCTCCCCCAGTTGCCAAATTTTTATCCCCGACCCCAAAAGAAAGGCGGGAGGGGGGGGTAATCACTCTCAAGCAACTCATGGCATTACCCACCTGCCTGTCTTCCTCTCTTTGCTTGTTTGCCCTACCCGACACAAAGATGTGTATGTGGTGGTAAACCATCCCCCCAACCCCAGTGTGGTGATGTTAGCTTTTAGTTACTTAAAAACACATTATAGTGAAGACTTTTAATTCTGTTTTGGAGAACTGTATGTCCATAGATCAAACATGTATTTCTTCCATGCCAGTAGGTTGGATCACAAACTATGACAGCTTGCAGTTATAAAGTCATTGGATAACATGCATGGAAGACATCACATGCAGATGTTCAGCATGGTACCTGATCTGCAGCCCATCATCATCTGAGGCAAGCACATGCAGAGATGCTTCACTGTTTCCATGCGTGCAGGCATCATTTTAACGCGAGACAAGAGATAGAGGACACCCTTGTTCTGAGGAATGCCCTTGACCAAACCTGAGACACAACCAACCTTCATTCTCACAGGGACGTAGATGTTGTTGATTGAATACAGCCCAACGGGAAACGAAGTATCAATGTATGATGACGTTATAGGCTCCATTCCCAGACAGAGCGGTACAGCTGGTTGGTTCAGTGATTACTTTCAAGCTTTATTCAGATCCCGAAAAAAGACTGACCCAAATGTATGTCATTGATTGAATACTTTAAGGCCATTTCTCATAACTAGGATCAAAGAGACAAGTACAAATTATATATAAGAATACACTAATGGCATTATTTATTTAATCAATTTGAAGTTAAATAAGTAAGTCTGAATGTGAGCTCAGCTCTTTCATTCAGTTGGGCAGCTGCCTTACCATGAAGGTGACACCAACCAACATTATACACATTATGCCTTGTTCAGGATGGTGTAATGTTTACTTTACATTCACTGAACACGCACGGCAGTGGACTGAACGCCAGGATACAAAACAGGGAGTTGTTGGGCTGTGGCTTGAATGATCACATGACTAACAGCAAAGTGACCATTTTTGCATTAGGTCTACTGCAGTTTGTTGTGTGTTCTGTACAACACATTCAGTGCAGTGAACCAATGTAGTATATTTTTGGAGTGAATTGAGTGGGTGGGTGTGGTTTAGCTATGTCTGTTTAGCTATGTCTATCAATTCCCCACCCCTACAATAGCTAATAATTCCTTTCATGACTCATAATTGTACGGTGGGTGACCATTTTTTATTTGTCCTGATATTATTCAGTGATTTCTGGGACTGGGAGATAGTCTGCAATGACTTTAGCCTACAGAGAACCTGTAGTTCCCAACATTAATGAGTTATGCAAAGCTATTGACCAATCATTGCGCTGCGCCTGCCTAATCATGTCAGTTCCAACCGAGGAGCACGTAGACGTCGCTCTTATGAACTAGCTGCTGGCTGCTGGCGTGTCATGTGACTTAAATGGGAAATGTGTTTCCATTGCACTTTTGCAAAATATCGCTTTGTCAAATTGTCTGAAAAACCACCTTATTCGATATTTGAAAGTTTTTTTAATATTCATGTTTAATCTAGTTTTAGTTTTCTGTTTCAAATTGAGCATTATGCAGGGTAATGGAAACACAGCTACTGAAGCAGGCCAGAAGACACATGGTGAGGCTCTCTAATGGCGCGTTCCCACTGCATGGTACCAGGTCGCCTCAACTCGCTTGTAGATGTGACGTGACAATGCAGACTACTGATTGGATATGAGCGACTCATCACTCACTGCGTCACATAGCTCGACATGGGACATCGTGTGTGCAGTTAACAGTTCAGAGACATCTTGATAGACCTTCATTTTCCGTGAATTGCCCTGTCCAGCTCTCAAATTGCTCATGCCGTCGACAACCGAGAACAATCTGCCCTTCCTCAATTGATCACGCCATGGTTTTGTGTGTTGCCATTTAATTAAAAGGTATATTCAAAGTTGTGGCTTCTTCTGTAGCTTGCCCTATGTATGTTTGTGTTGCGCAATGACGCAGTGACGATTTAATGCAATCAGTAGTCTGCATTGTTATTTTTCTCCCTTAAATTCCATTGGATGACCACAGCCATTTCATTTGTCATTAGCGTTTCCCCAATGGCACATTTTCTATACCACATGCTAAAACTAATATTGCAGTCCCTTATAGGATGTTATAAAGTTATCGGCAAATTTACATGTACAGTACATCGTGACGGTCAAGTACTGCTCACTTTGCATCAAGATGTCATTGACAATTTCTCAACCTCTTCCATATTAGCACTACATCACATAGGCAACTCTACACAGCACTGCAGTGATACTGTGTCCCAGACTTTACGTAAATAAAGGCTGGCTTTGCGAGGCTATTTAAAGTTAGGTCACAGCAAATCTACATTAGGCTGCTCTTTTAAAAAAGCTTTAATTTTACTATTCAACTGACAGCTGATAAATATTTTATAGAAAATGTTTCTTATTGTCTCAAAAAAGGAGCTTCTTGTTCAATGGTTACTTTTGTTGGGGTTGCAGCATTGCAATCCCAACAGCAAGTGCTAGATGTAGAATATGAGCTTCTGCCTTCTACTGTACATACAAATATACTTTGTATTCCTTAGTATGGTGCTGCCCCCTGAAAGTCGACGATTCGAATCACTGACGAGTCGAATGATCAGTCGGTACCCCTTCAGTTGACTGAGATGGTTCTTCAAGTTGAGCAGTCATACTTTCCCCATATGGGGAATGTGGAGGTCTGGGGACTGTGCATGCAGTGCTCGCACCTCGAAACGTTTCTGATGCGGACATGTGCGCGTTGACGTGCACGTGCGACAGGCTGAAGCCCGCTACAGACGGCAATAGATGTCCTACTAAGCTCTAGAAATAGTGATATTTATAACTACAATCTTTATGTGCACACATTATTAAAATAAAATGTTTTCTGTCCGAACATTTTTGAGGTGCGCGGACAGTTTGAGCGGACTGTATGTGTGATGACATTTTGTCCACATACCTCAGCATTCCAGGGACGTGGAAAGTATACCTGTGACTTTAAAGTAATATATGTATATTTAGGGTCTACAAATCAGAAGTACGGTCATATAATTTAGATATACAATCTAGTACTGAATTTAGTACTGTGCATTTAATGAAATCTTTATCAGGACTTCAATTTTGGCTCCTAACAATCAGAAAAATGTCTTGTCTTATTTTCTGAATGACGCGCACTTTTGCCCCTCCCGGCTTAAAGTGAAACATCATCATGAAAGGTATTACAGGAAAATGTCACTGCTTATTTGTTTTTTAAGTGCAGTAACTGCTAAATCTTGCCAGAGTCAGAGTAATTGTGTTAAATAATCGTGATTTAAAGATTGACTGAATTATCCTGATTATGATTTTTTCCATAATCGAGCAGCCCGAACAGAATTCATAATGTATGGTCAACACCAGGGTATTGGCCTCGCCACACACAAAGCACACAGGTCGACCAATAGTGCACCTGCACAGAAGCCTTTGTTCGAGTCACCATTCCAGGCTACTATGTAGAACATTAGTAGTACCACCCAGATGCACTCTGCCTCTATGCATGTTCATGAGCTAGTTAAATGAATGCTTTAGATGGTTAATTATACAATAACATTTAACAACTATGTTAAGAGTTTCTTATTAACAAGGTTATACTGTAGACACAAATAAATCACCCCAAATACAGTGTTAAAAAGTGTGAGAACATTTAACTAATCACAAACAAATGTGTACATTTGTTGCTTCTGACTAATAACCTTCTAAACAATAGCAGACTATTATCACCCTGCCAAAAACATGATGCTTTGACTAATGAAAATACATAATCAGGCCAGCTCAATATTAATATCAATGAATCAAGGCCATATAATGTAGGTATCACAAACAATAGGAAACATTGCACAAGTAAGGGTGTATGACGTGTGTGTGACTTTGATCGTATTCCTTCACCCTGTCAGGTGGACAATACTGCTGCCTGCTTTTAAGGAACCGTGTGTTTGAGTAATAACTGCAAATGCATCCATCGACGAATAAAAGCACGCCGTCTTTTACCATCTGGACGGTAGTGTTAGTAAATCACATTTGTGTGAATGTGTAGTTACAAATACTGCGTGGCTGTTGTGTAGAGAGCCAGGCAGAGCAGCACAAAGAGAGCACACAGGGTGACATCATCCCTTCCCTACCTTTCTCTAGAACACGCCCCCTACCTTGATTAAGGAGTCTGCCGGCCAGTCGGTAGCTATGCTTCTTAACAATAGAAAAAGGACGCTTAGCTAAGCAAGCGACTGAGATATAGGCTACACAATTATCAAGCAGCTAGCTAACAGAAATGACAATCATTGTCTCCACCAGCTGTCTCCTAGCAACTCCATTACAGTCGTGATTATCATAGGTTACCTGAGCGTCAACCCACAGGTATTGGGGAAATGGATGCATGATGCTATTTCCAGCGGTCCATGGTGTTGTAATAATTAAACACACAGTGCAATAAGTGTACCATCGCTCTTATGTGTCACGCCTTCATGCACAAGCGTGAGGCACCTTCTGATAGGTAGCCTTGCTGTGAATGTGTGTGCCTGAGAGAGGGATAGATATGGAGAAAGAGACAAAGAGAGACAGAGGAGGAGACTGAGAAAGAGGGAAAAGCATAGCATAGAGATATAGGCTGCCTATCACAACAGTCCCACTATATGGGTTGGGAGCAATCGTCCCATTGACTGGGCAAGCTATTCAGATGCGACAGGAGTACAGGCAGAGTATAGAACACGGCGTGGTGGTTCCATCGCTGTCATGCACGTCACGTTCACTGCTACTCAACATAGCCCGTCTGAATAAGGCGCTGTGAAACGCAAAGGTCATTTAGGCCTTGCACCAAACGAACCGCGCTCGTTTGCGCGCGTGCCCGCGCGCGCGCACACACACACACATGCCTACACCGATTAGACTGTGGTGATCCGTTACTGCGGTGCATATAACAAAGACGTGAACGCGCAACGTGATACATTAGGCTACTCGTGGTCCGTATACTATAATAAGTTAGTAACTCACTCGCACGCTTTAATCATTCTCTCTCCCTCTCCCTCTCTCACACATACACTCTCTGTATCTCTCTCTCTCACACACACACACACACACAGTTCTAAATCAATATTTTGAGAGCTCAGTCCAGCTTTCTTATCAGAGAAATTCCTTATTTCAACATTTAATAAAGAAGTAAGGTATTAGTAGCCTCTCTCACAGCTTCTACTGTAGGCTATAACAGGTATCTTACCAGTTTGAAAACTGAATGCCAAACTCAGCAGCAGCAGTGACTGCATGGTTCAACCAACCAATAAGTCCGTCAGCTCAGATCTCCGTTTGGACAGCATCAAACCCCGAGTTTAAGACACAAGATATCGTGTAATAAAGATAATCCGCCCGTCGAATAGCAATGTCCCCGCCTTCGTTAGGGAGGCGTACGGCGGTTTTACACCATTTCGGTTTTGCCTATATCTCGTTTTAACGTGATGCGCGCTCTTTGCGTTCACCGCGATGGTCCGTTTTCCCATTAGCAGTGCATTCCTCTCTCTCTCTCTCTCTCTCTCTCTCTCTCTCTGACGTCATCACCACAGCACTGCCCCCTTTATCTCTTAGAAGTGGATATTGCATCGGCCAACGTCGGCATGAGAATCTGGCCTACATATGCTTAATGATTTCGTAACATGTTTGCATTTACCGCTGCGTTTTAATTGTCAGATGTGCTCGGTTCTGTATCCTAAATGTATATCTTAAACAATGACATTGATGGTTTTTCTCGACCTCAATAAACAAGGCTATGTCCACGACCCAATTTAATTTACTGTGAATAGCGCAAAGTGGGTTTAATGGTTGTTCGTATGTCACTTGTGATAACGGATTTGTAGTGTAGACCTCGAAGTGGATGCGTCCTCCCTTAGTCATGAAAATTATTAGAACGCGGTTTGGGCGCTATCTTGTGGAGCTCTTGCGATCCTGCTTGATGGAAAAAGGTTTCTATAGTTTCCGCACAAAGATGCGAGCATCGTTATACGTATGCTTTGAACGAGATACAATCATAAAGATAACGAAAACAAAATGCATAATTTTCATATTATGTCATATTTTACAATAAGATAATACATAAAAACACGTGCCCGGCGTCGCATATCAGCAACATGTAGAATACCCTACACATTTATTTTCTAAATGTATTTCTAAATGTAAATGGTAGGTAGGCTTGGCTACTTATAGGTCTAGGTTTAACGTATTTCATATCCAGCCCTTTTTATATAATAGGCTACATAAATACAGATTATATTTCAGGTTGTGTAGAAATCAGAGAAAAGTTGCCATGTCGTGACATTGTGATGCTCTTTAGCAAATAACAACACAGCTTACACAATGAAGATCTATGGGTAAATATAATATAGTAGGCCTAACAAAACAACCGCAAGTCTGCCATTTGGCATACAGAGGTACACATCTCTGCCGGGACTCGAACCCGGAGCCTCTGGATTAGAAGTCCAGCGCGCTATTCCATTGCGCCACAGAGACTGCGCCGTTGAGTGCTGTACAGGCAAACCTTAAATATCCTCTGATATACTGCATCGTTGTACATCTTTGCAGCATCAGGACCAGTCTCTGTTAAATAATGAAGCGGCCAGCAGAGGGTGCTGTTTGCATTCACAAGAATGGGAGGAGTGAATCATTCCATGAGCCAACATGGTGCTCGACCGACCAAAAATCCTGTCCTTCCCGATAGATAATACAATTTTTATTGAATATGCTGAGTTACACACTGTAACACACTGAGGTGGTATATTATTATTATTATTATTATTATTATTATTATAGAGGTAAAATATTCATAGAAAATTTAACTTCAGTCAATTGAAGAATTATGATTCATGATTTAAGGATGATTCCTTTTTCATTGCTGTTTGTATTTGTTTTTGCTGCAAGTTGCTTGGATACATTTTAAAAAATAAAATAAATAAAGGTGAGATTGATATTAAAATGTGTATACTTTGTCTAATATAAATCATATGTCTGAAAATGTAAGCAGGATTCGTCTTCCATCAGCCTGACATGTTCATTGCAATGGTGAATTATGCTTACATACGCTAGATAAAAAACAATTTATAGTAATTACTTTCTGCTCTTGCGAATAAGCCACATATTGTTTAGGGCAATGGTTCACAACTTTTTTTGGGTCAGCCATTGTACACTGTATCTACCTCATTACAAAGTACTTTTATATATGGAACCATATTAGTTGTTTATTTTGAAGCAGATGCGCTAACTGCATATAGGCTAGCCTATTGCTAATGAAACAATTAAATAGGCCTAGTTTTTGCAAGGCTACTGCTCACTCACTTTGCTGTAGCCCACCGTGGCTCCAGAGACATTATGCATAATGACTTTGGTGGCTCTTAGGCTATTGTCTGCAACAGTGTATGTCCCTTTGAAACAAGTGTTAAATTAGATCTCTAAATGACTGTGGAGGTTGGGGATATTGAACCTGAGTGGGAAATGTTCAAAGCTTCCATTGCTGAAGCTGCGGTGAATAGCTGTGGTCTCAAGGTCTTAGGTGCCTCAAGGGGCAGTAACCTTCGAACACCGTGGTGGACACCAGTAGTAAGGAAAGCCGACCGACTGAAGAAGGCCTTTCCGGATACGTTGTCCCAGAAGACTCTGGAGGCGGTTGCAAGGTACCGACAGGCTCAAAGGGCTGCAGCATCTGCCGTAGCAGAAGCAAAACAGCAGGTGTGGGAGAGCTTCAGAGAAGCCATGGAGAAAGACTTTCGGTCGGCACCAAAGTGTTTCTGGAAAATCGTCTGCCATCTTAGGAAGGGGAAGCGGGGAACCATCCAAGCTGTGTACAGCAAGGATGGGACACTGTTGACCTTAACTGAGGAAATAATTGGGCGTTGGAAGGAACACTTTGAGGAACTCCTGACTCCTACTGACACACTCTCTGTGATAGAGACAGAGCTGGAGGCTGATAAGGGATCCTCATCAATTTCCCTGGCGGAGGTCACTGAGGTAGTCAAACAACTCCACAGTGGCAAAGCCCCGGGGGTTGATGAGAT
>JAODOY010084528.1:0-14230 GCA_025399855.1 Forbesichthys papilliferus
CAGCTCTGAGCCTGACTCCACCTTTAAAGTGTACCTGCACCTCAGCTCTGAGCCTGACTCCACCTTTAAAGTGTACCTGCACCCCAGCTCTGATTCTGACTCCACCCGCTACAACTTTGAAAAATGCGTCAAGTAGCATAGTGAGGGGAGGGGCAGAAAGGAGGACCTCCATTAACGTTAACATTTGACTTTTATGACGTATGAACGTACTAAGTGTACCGCTGAAAACCAGCAGGTCCTGGGATGATTTTTAACGGCTATGACGTGTAGTTCTGTTTTCAGCCCATCAAATGCAGATTTTTAGAAAAACGGGAATTTTTTCAGTATTACCACCAGCATTGTTGTGACTCATCACAGATCAATCATATTACTTGGTTTACAGCTCAAAAAACAAAAACAACAAACTTTAGGGTGCAGTTACACTCACATGAATATGTAATAGAAGTGGCTTCTGTACCCAAAATCATTTTACAAGCCAACAACCTCTTAAAACAACACCAGTGAGTGGAAGTGAATGGAGAAGTGGGAGCACTGACAGCTGTCTCGTAGGAACGGTAATAAAAGGAACCCATGTTGTTGTTGTGAGGGCACACAGCAGAAAGCTCCACTCACCAGGGTGATAGCAGCGTCGTCTTCTGAGCCACCATATCTGAAGATGATCCGGTGCCTCTCCATGTCAGAAAAGTACTCCTTTGCTTCTTTGCTTGTACTTGTACCCAAACCTGAAAACGACAACGAAATACAGGTAAACTGTCACCTTAAATCAATTGATGTGCTGCATCTGTACAGTTTGCCATTATATGTGTGTGTGTGTGTGTGTATGTATATAAAAAAAAAACATAATACATTTTATTTAAGGATGCCTTTCAAGACACTCAAGGACATCTTACATTACAAATACAAAGAAACATAATATAAATACATTTTCACTAAAATAGGCTATACATATCACACATACAAATTACAAATAAATAAAAAAAGTGTCAAGAGTAGTAGGAGACTAAGCAGATATTTCAAATAAAAATGTGTTTGTTGTGATCAGATGGAGGTCAGTAATTCAAATTTAGTGCAAACCAGGGGATAGGTACATTAACATTTTGCTTTCAGCCTTCATCTTGTCCAACCCCACACCAGCGGTGCGCGCTTGGAAGATGTAAACAAAGCAAGGTGAGGTGAGTTTGTTAGAAACTCGGGAAAGTGTAGGGTCTAATTGTCAGAGAGGGATACTGTCTAATTCTTCCACTATACAATCTTTTACAATGTTATAACGTTTTGATTGTTTTTATTGCTATATGTTTGTACTGATACTATCTTAACAAGATTACCTTCATTAAATCATTAAATCACCGTATCAATAATAAAATGTTAAAAAAAAAAACAACAGATTATTCTTTTTTTTTAACGAATTTTCTTTTTTTTTACAAAATACATTAACCTCAAAAGAGAGGAAAGAGACTTGTTACCAGATTTAGCTTAAAGCTATTTACCATCTGAAGTCCCTGAGCAAGCTTACATTTGTGTTAGTCAGTTTTTCTCTATATTAGCATCGCTATGACAGTTTTCCACAAATTAGAAATGGCAATATATCGCCTTGCTTACAGTATCGCAGTATATGGCAACATATCGTGCATCGTGGCCCCTGTATTGTGATACGTATCGTATTGCCAGTCATGCCAATACACAGCTCTATTGCACATAGTACAAATATGGTCAAACCTTTGTAGTACTTTATATGCCATGTTTTATAGTTTTCAGTATGTTTCTTCCACTCATCAAACTCTGGAATGCTGTAGAAGGCCAGCTCCTGCTTGTTTTTATTCACCTACAGGTCAAAACACATAAATATATAGATTAGGCTTTGTGTGTCGTCTACATGGGTTAAGGTTACTACTCTTCTGTTACTACCGACCTTGACAATGGGTGTGATGAACTCCTCCAGGAATGTGTGTTTGAGCAGGGACGGCCAGTTGTGATGGAAGAAGTTAATTAGCAGACCTTTGATGTGGGAGCCATCTTGATCCTGTGTGGAGAAGAAAAAACAACACTGTTAACGCACCAGGGACCGATACAGATGTTGTCTACATGAAACGAGAATTATCTTTTTGTTTTTCCTTTGACACATGAGGATGAAACGGACATTAATTCAAAGAAATTAATGTTTTTTTTAATGTATTTCAATAAAAAGGTTTGAAATTGTAATATCTGTAGTGTGATTGTATTAATTCACACTGAGGCTACGTTAGGTCTACAGCGTATGGAAATAACACTGGGACTTTGCTAAGTCTGATGTCTTTGCTCCAAGGGTACTTTCACATCATTGCATCACCTGATCGGTCATGATCATGATCTTGCCATAACGCAGGGACCTTAGCGACTCGGGGTCCTCGTAGCTCTTCTTGTATTGCAGGCCAACTATTTTGATGATGTTGTTGATCTCGGCATTCTCCATGATCTGTTGGCGACAGAATAGTGTGTTAATGTACTGTGGAAGCAAGCACCAGCATAATTGTTGCACTGTGCTGCTGTGCAATGACAAACACAGCAGAATGAAAGTCATTCCTACAAAGGGTCATTGTTAAAGCCTTCTAACCACCAATGAGGCAAGATTTCATATTTAGGAGCCTGTTGATATAGAGCTTGAAAAAAGTAAGTAGCTATTAAATAATAATAAATAAGTTTAGATACACAAAAAATAGAATAAAAAACACATTACATATATTAAATACAATTATATAAATAGTTAATTTATTCCAGGGCTGTATTCGGCAGAGAGTGGGAAGGGTGACTGTAAAAGCACGTTGACGGTCAGACTAACTGGTAAACAGTCCCTCTCTGACCAAGGCTGACAGGTGGGACAGAGGAGGACAACTTGCAAATACTGCTTTGGATCTCTCCCCACAGACCTGACTCAACGGATCACGTGACACCAACCGTCGCCCTGACAACCGCAGCGCATCGTGCACACAAGCACAGCGTTCTGTTGCTGTCTGTTACTCATAAAAGCCCCTCGGATTGAGGGCGTCTGCGTCCCGAGCAGGGCTGTGCATTTTACCCTCTAAACCCGAGATCTTGCATAGGTCTATATTTTGTATATCTTCAGAACGGTAGGTGCTAGAAACCAACTGTCTATTGCCTCATAATCCAGATATTCCGCCGAAGATATCGGTATAGAGCATGTGTTTTTCTATTCTACAGGACAATCTCAAAGTTGCCTCTAAAATTCACTCTCAAAATTGTGCTGAAAATGTTTTAATATTTCGTATCATTCTATAGAAAGGTAAGTGCTAGAAACAAACCACTTCATTCCTCATACTCCAGACATTCAGCCGAAGAGATCGATGTATGGCTTGTGTTCATCAGCATAACAGCGGCTGTACAAGACCAACGGCAAATGGTGCCTCTTGAATGCCTCGCATTATGCACCTTCTAATGGTAGTGAGAGGGATCAGTTAACATTTCAGATCATATCTTCATAACGGTAAAGATTAGAAGGTGATGGTTTTTTCCCTCATAATCTAGACACTCTGCTGAAGAGAGCGATATATGGAATGTGTTATTTGGCTTAACAGGGGCTGCACAATACAATGGTGAAACCGCCTCTAAAATCTGACCTAAAAGCAAAAACTACATTGTACATTTTTTTTCTAAAATTATATTTTAGTACCAAAATGAAAGTATTAAGAAAATATTGAAATACATAAAGGCATACCCCATGCCTTATAAATAAAAACACATACACATTAATTAATAAAATTCAGTTTTTAAATACATTTTATTATTTGAACTCCAGTTATCAAGGAATGGAGGAATCAAAATATGCATTTCAAACCAAACTACACTATTTTACCATCCTTTACATAATAAAATAACAAAGAATAATAGGCGTTTATTATTTGTTTGCATTTCATAAACATAAAGAGTGAGTTAAGTTTCTAAAAATAAAAGAACAAAAAAAAAAATTTTCATTATTCAAATTGTAGCTGAGAGGGTGCTAATATTAGAGACTCTGATATAGACAATAGACAATAATTGATGACACACATAACAGAAATGATTTTAGAAGCCATTATATGAAAGTAGTGAAAAACAGCCAAAAGACTCTTAGGGTTTGGTTAATAGAATTTAAATTGTGATTTCAATTTCGGCTCTTATCAATTACAGAAACAACATAATCGAGGGAAAGCTATTATCTTGCACATTACATTTTGCAAGTAAACTCTTATTTTGTGTTATTTTGTTTTAAAGACATGCACACGATCACATTCATCCCTCACAGGGTTCAAGTGAAAGATCGTTAAAAGTATTAATGGACGTTTCATAGTTGACGGTTCTTCCACTGTTAATTTGTTACAAGGTTTTTTTGGTGCAGTAAATGCAACATCTTTCCAAAGTCAATGAGTAATCATATTACATAATTGATTCTTATTTTTTGCGTACCTGTTTGTGGGTGGCTTCCCGTACGTTGAGGATCTTGCCTCTCAGAGGGAAGACGCCGTAGCGGTCCCGGCCAATAACGCCCAGCCCGGAGACGGCGAGAGACTTGGCCGAGTCTCCCTCAGTCAGGATGAGCGTGCACTCTGAGGAGTGCTTGCCACCTGGACACACACATACACACACACACATGTCAAAGTAGTCACACTGCAGGTAATGTCAAGTGAGCTGTACTGGAGCACCTGAATCATATATGGCAGCAGATATAGCGTCTCATACACCACATATATTTTATATTAGGTGGTGTGTATACAGTATACAGTTCTGACAAATAGACCACTGTACAATTTTGATATGCACATACATTTAAAACATAGAAAAAATATATTGAAATGTAAATGTATTATGTTTAACAGAACACTATAGGCTCACTATTTTCCAAAAGAATGCTCCATATAAACACCACGATCGGAAGAGAAACAGCCAACCCAATAGAAAATTCATTTTGAAGCAGAGAGGTAGTATAACCCGTTCTATGACCCGATTGAAAGAAGAATTGTACCATGTAAACAGTTAAACCCGATCACTTCCTGGTTGCTTTCTCCTGCCCCATCTTACGTTTTGTGTGATACTGGTAAACTATTATACTACTATAAACTACTATACAGCCACTGTACAAAGCATGGATGTATTATAGAACGGTACAAAGTCTGGACAAATAAATTGAGACTTGCGTTGAGACACATAATGTGTACATGTTTAACACCAGACTCGATTATGTGACATCCCGTATAAACACGTAATGCCGGGTTCAGACTAACTTTCAAAGTGGTTAGATGGATGTGCAGCACACACTACACAGCTGTCTCTCTTGTAATCGGGTTTCTTGACGTTGTTCTGTGATTCACACTACGTGACTGATTGGGGACAGGGTGTTACTCTGATTTTTCACCCGACGAAGTTAAACTGGAGCTTGGAGATTGTTTCACAAGCATAGATAGGCATAAGTATATCTCACAAACAAGACGTAATATAGGCATATCCCTCCATAGTAGCGTTTGCACCTGGTTAACATGGAGCCCGTAGGCTACAATTCTCAAAATATTATTTCAATCACAATATTTCCCAGCACTGATGTGGTTAGAATCGTTTAAAGTAATTTTAATCAAATACGAAGCGTTATCGACAAGGGATACGTGTTTCAGTGAGACTTGCATTATTTCAGTATCATTGCGTGTTTCTTCAAGCAGTTCAAATTATTACAGATTACATTTCTCGTCCTCATTGGCTGTAGCTCCTCGCCGCTCTAAGTACCAGTCACAACACCGTTCATACTACAGGATTTTGACACCCCGACAGGTCCAGATATTTACCCTGCTAAATATCCAGTTGGGCCTTGCGACCCCTTGCCGACATGTTGCAGACACCCTCAGCTCACGTTGTAAGCAATTCACACTACACGATCGTCGCTCACGGGAGCGAGCTGTGATTTTCCTCCGAGTTGGGGCTTTTGTCTGCAAGCTCAAAAATACTTGTTGGCGAGCTGAAAACTGGGCTAAAATCGTGTAGTGTGAACCCGGCATAACCTGAAATCGTCAATCGGAAAGATTCCATTCGGAAAGACAAAGTGTCCATATACCCAGCTAGGGTTTCATAATAATGGTTATGGGACCCATTGTCCTGCATGTTTTAGATGTCTCCCCGCTCCAACACACCTGATTCAAATTAATGGGTCATTATCCGGCTGTTGCAGAGATTGATAACAACCCATTCATTTGAATCAGGTGTGTTGGAGCAGGGAGACATCTAAAACATGCAGGGTAGGGTGTCTCCAAGACCAGGGATGGGAAACACTGCCTCAGAAGGCCTGACTCCTACTGTGAGAAGTTCTTATATACTGTCTTAGTCTTCAATAGTCTTAATAAAGCGCTGCAGACCTACCGGCATCATTGGCGTCATCTAACTTAGGGATGCCTTTGATTTTGCTGTGTTTGACTGACGAGCACTTTTTGTTGAGCTGAGTTTGAGCCTTGAACTTCACCCAGTTGAGGATGCTCTCTACGATCCCACAGTTGGTCGCCTGCATGAGGAGGTGGAAAGCTCAAAGAAGAATAGCCTTCATGCCAAACTACAGAATACTACTCACACACAAAACTCAATTCAATTAAAACGGCCCTTTTGCAGTCTAAACAGATATTTAATGAAATTTAAGCATGCCATACAGTATGGGTAAGGCCTTGCATACCGCCCTGATGAACTTGTCTGACAGAGGGCACTTGGACCCAAAGCTCTTCATCTGCAAGGTCATGTTCTCCTTGGTCTGAGAGTCGAAGGTCGGGTTCTCGATCAGCGCGTTGACAAACACCCAGATGTGGTTCTTCACCTGGGAGAGGAGAGAACATGTGACAAGTAGTGTTTAGGCTCATATAATACTAAACCCTAACATTGAAGTGCACCTACTGCACATTACCGGTTCACCCTCAAGAGACGCGGTGACATTACCTGGAAGGGTTTGACCGAGACTCCGGCCTTGTTCTTCTTCTTAACCACCTCGATGAGTTTGGTCACGATCTGGTCCACCACATAGTCAATGTGTCTGCCACCCTGGGAAGGAATCCTTCACATTAGCACTCAAGCAAACACCATAGCTTACAAGGTGCCCCATCTATGATCTGCTGCCAACAGATTGACAGCACAAACATTTTGTTGCACAGTGCTTAAGCCATTTTTCCTGCCTGTGTATTTCACTTAATGCCGCTGCTGTAGATTACACTGGATACCTTTGTGGTGGCGATACTGTTGACAAAACTGATCTGCTGGAAGCCCTTCTCGCTCATGGTGAGACACACCTCCCATCGATCGTTCACAGACTCGTTCACCACCTTCAGTGCCACCCCCGTCTCGTCCAGTTTGTCCTTGACGTACATGTCTACGTAGCTGCGGAAGCCTGTTACCTGCAGGGAGCGGGCCCAAGAGACCAGTAAATGACTATCCGTCCATCATTAAAATTACAGCTACTTTATTTAAAAGGGAAGGGGATATGCAGATGTTTTCACTTACAGGTAATTTCTTCCCGTTGAGCATGACTTTGACGCCCTTGCATGAGCCAGCTATGTCATACGCTCTGCGCGTTAGCAGCGCTACAATGTCCTTGTCCAGTTTCTCCATTTTAAACTTGGCCAGGTCTGGCTGGAAGGTCACGCAGGTGAAGTCGTCTCCGTCAAAAAACTTAATTTTGGGGTCAGTGGTCTTGGCCATGTTATTTTGCCAGGTCTATCAAAGGGAAAATGATAATTAACAAACATACATACGTACGTACAGGTACATTTCACCCAAACATTTGCATATATTTCTATTTAGAAAGACAATCCACCAACATTCCTTTTACTGAGGTTTTTAAATAATCCTAGCACCGTAATTCCAAGTGTCCTTATCTAGTCACTCTCTATCATGGAACACCAATGAGAAAACCTCAAGCCCAGGGGTGTGACGTCAGCCAAGCCCGACGCAGGTAACAATAAGCACAAACTTACCTTGTACACAAACTACGCCCCACATACACCCTAGAAAAAACAGCAACCGTTTGATTGCAATTAAAAGACGCTACTTACAAAGAATCATATAGAGCGTGCCGCCACCTAATGAAAGTGCAGGTATAATGTAACAAAGAAGCCATTACATAATGCATACTTAGTAACGCACTGGCATCTACAGCCCAGTCACACGTCCAAGAGACAATATACATCTCTCAACTCCATACAGCATCATCACAAATGGTTCATTTATCCAAACACGCATTGGATCATGCTCACTCCCCCATATCACACAAAAGCCGAGCCTTGTCAGACCAGGTCGAATAAAGCATGTTTCCCTGTGTGCGCCACCAGCAACAACAGGCAGCTTGTTGTTGCAGTGTGGTTGTGGTAGCCTACATCAGCGCCCTCACCTGTTTGAAGCTATGCTTGTATTCCTTACAGGCTGTCTCCACGGTGAACTTGGTGCTGAAGATGTTGCAGAGTTTGGCACCGTATCCATTCCTTCCACCTAGAAGCGAGAGCACAACAAACCGATAAAACGCATTGGCGTTGTGGGGCGCAGCTCGCGCCGCCGCGCTACTTAAATCCCTGCCACCGTATGTTATACGGCTTGGCTAACCTGTGACCTTCTTCTCGTCGTCGTCGTAGTTACTGGAGGTGAGGAGGTGGCCAAAGATGAGCGCCGGAACATACATCTTCTCATCCTTGTGCTCCACTACAGGGATTCCTTTGCCATTGTTCCACACAGAAAGAGTGTTTGCCTCACTGGCAGGGATACAGAATTGAGCACAACACAAGTGCAGAGAGTCAGTCTCAACAGGCCATCATTGCCATTTCTGGCAGACTAACGACGATACAGAATAATGGTCAGTGGTGACCTGGAGGTTAATGGTTTGGAGCTAGTACTCTGGGAATTGAGTGCGAGATCCTGGGTATATTTGTTTTGTTTCTATTTAGTATTGCTTCTTTATACTAGTGGCTACAAGAGATTAAGTCACGTGAAATCCAGGCATGCCCCAACATCAGTAATCTCAATATTCTAACAGTTAAATAAGACGCCAAAGCATTTAAATGCATGGATCGTCTTTCATTATGCCCTGGGCTGCAGTGATTTATAGACGATACAAAGCAGTCAACGCCCCCCACATCTGCTGGAAGGACTGCTAACATCTATATAAAACCCCATTAACAACAGGGCCCTGCATCACATCCAGACGGATGAAATCACGTATACAGTGGAGGATGACAGCGGTGCAGAGCGGCTCTCTCTGGTAGCAGGCTGTGAAGGACATGGGGAGCTGCTTATGCAGTCTGATGTGAATGCAGCTGGCAGCCGGTAGGTGAACCGCATGTGAAATGAGAGCTCACTGCATCCTGGCGCAGACTCATTAAACACAAGACCTCCCAGATCCGTTGCCTCTCTCTCTGCCTGGCTCAAACGCACGTCCCTGGGTTGTGTCAGATTCCACCCTCCTCAGACTACCTCTTGAATATATCAAACACTACCACCACACCCAGGAGGAGGACAACAGGGGCCTAGTTTAAAGCGTGATCACCAGTAACTGTACTAAAAAGGTGTTGTCTGGTGGAGATACAGTACATAGAATATAGTCAATAATATATCATCTATATAGGATTTTAAATGGTCCCATGAACAATAAATTTCTTCAGAATAAGTTTCTCAATTCAAGAAAAAATTCTTGCACCGCATTTTAAGATGGCAAACATGAATTGAAGCAGGCCTTTCTGCAGTAGTAAACCCACTCAATACCTCATATGCAGTATAGGTGGCTGATTTATCAAGTATAGTACTTACACATCAATGGTGATCTTTATGGTGGACATATTCTTGTCTCTCTGTTTATTGTCTGCTGCGTTGACTGCGGAACAGAAGACATGAACACATAAGAAACACAAACTGAAATGTATTTTGATTTAAAGAAGTGTAAGATTTAGTATCACTGCTCAATATTATAAGCGTTTTAAATCCTCCTGTTTCTGTAAGGGCATTTTCATATGACATAAAGACAGCAAATACCGCTCTCATATACACTAAAACGAATATGGAAGCAGGCCTTCTTCTTATTCATCTTATCATATAGAGAAGATATGACCAGAGCCTGCTCTTTAACTGTTCAGACACGGTGATAACAGCAAGTTAAATCAGAAGCTGAGTAGCTCCTAGCTAGAACATCACCAGGAATAATCTCTGACAGGGTTCAACAACATCGGGAGGTGATCTCAGGGCAACCGCATGTACTAAACACAAAAAACACTACACTCTGCCTCTTACAAAAGCAGAAAGGATGTGTCAAAGCTAACTCTTCAAACACATTACAAAATAAGGCTCCAAACAAGTCTGCATGAAAGAACTAGCTCATCCAAAATAAACAATTATCCAAAGCAAAGTTCACATGCATGTATAAGTGAGCTGCTGAACAGAGGCAAGTGAAAATGTGCAATACTCTCTAATTAGGTCTGACATAGTCAAAATAATAAAGCCATAAAAGACCACAGGCATGAGTGTTTCCACGAACCTGAATGCCTGTGTGTGACCTGCTCATATTGCTGGCAATGTGCGTGTCAGTTGATTTATTCACTCACCGAGAATTTCATCAAAGATTTTGTACAATCCAGGGACGTAGGTGATTTCCCTTAAGTTCATTCCTATGTCTTCATCAAAAACCCACATTTGCTTAAAGAAGAGGTGAGAAAGAGCAATTTTGTAATTACAACAATGTAATAATAAAAACGTCACTAACTAAAGCGCTACTGCATTTACATAGTCAAGTCAATGTTGTTTACATAGCCCTTAATCACATTGCAGTCTGAAAGGGCTTTACAGCCTACATTTCACATGGAATCAAACCACACCCCCTTAACCTGCTCCCCCCCCCCCGGGCAAGGAAAAACGACCATTAAAACCACATGGTAATATATATACATATAGACATCTGTTACAATGGTACAATGGTGTAAGTGCTTTAGATACTAGGTGCATGGATTTCTTACTATTAGAACCGGTCTGTGTGCTATCTATCTAGCTATTGGTGCGTGGGGGAAGGAAACATACTAGATTGGATGCCAGTGGCCAACCCAGTGAATGCAGAAACCCAGCCCTTCCATAAAAAGCTCCACACAGAAGGCTTCCCATTGCCTCACCTGTGTGACAGGCTCCACTGAGCCTATGTAGGTGTCTGGACGGAGGAGGATGTGCTCCAACTGGGTCTTCTTCTGGTACACACGCTCCACTGACATCTTTTTGGAAAGGTCTTTCTTGGTCCCATCTTTGGAAAGGTCTTTCTTGGTCCCTTCACTTTTGGCTCCATCACCCCTTCCATTGGCCTCCTCTTTTTTGGCATTGTTCTTTTCGAAGAGGGTCTGTTATTACCAATACACACACATAGACGCATAACTGTGTCAAAACCGCTATCCTTATCAGGGGAATGTGATGCGCCGACAGCGACCACAAACACATGAGAAACACTCCATTGAATAAGGATTAAAGTGTTATGCTTACATTAATCATGGAGCTCTGGCAAGTCGTTCATAAAACGTGTGTTATTGCACTTTGAGCACAGTGTCATTGCTTTGTTAGGATAACCAAAGGAGCAAGAACGGAAAGGAATATTTTTAAATGTGTAATAACTATGCTACTGCAGAATGTGCGCGCTTAAACGTCGATTTAGATAGTGATGAAAAGAGATTCCCAGGTGATAAGCACATGAATAGATCTGATACATGTAAACATTACAGTACATAGGTGATGCTACTTGGGAATTTAAATGTCCGCTGCTCTCCATTGTGAGCTTGAGTGAACGTTGAGTAAAACACGTAACTTGAACAGACCTCACTATATTTTATCCAGTGAAATGTGTATTTTAGGCTAAACAACTTAACGTACCACCCAAGTGAGACCACCACTGCCCGCTGCGCCGTTGGACATCTTCCTTTGTGATCCCTAAATGTTCGTGATGCAGCTTGCAAAATGTCTTCAAGTCCGGTGAAATTCCAAGTCCATCAAAACGAGAACTCGTCGGGCTGCGTTAAGCCATTGATAAGCGTTCACCTTTCATATCCATTTGGTGTAGAATGTGTCCTACTGACTACAGGCACCAAAACAGGCAGTGAAGGGGAGTGTGTCGAGGCTATTGTTAAAATCGACTAGCGGTGGAAGGAAGACTACGTTAGGCCTAAACTTCCAACAAAGATGCTAACTGAGCTACTTGCTAAAATAGAAATACTGTTCAAAATACAGTGATTAAATAATTTCACAACTACCCATAGAACAACATATAAAAACGACAAATGTTTAATTCAAACGTTCCACATACGCTAGTTTACTTAAATACTTTTCATTCAAAAATTAAAAATATAGCTAGCTCCGACCCCCGTCCGGCTCCGCCATCAACAAGATAGACGGCTCGTCCTTAAACTGAAGCCAGCAAATCAACTGGCAGCTTTCAGAAGCACCGGGTATTTCAGCCAATAGAAAAAAATCAGGCCCACAGACAACTTAACATTGGTGACCACAAGATGGAAACAAAAACGTTTAAAACCCAATGGCTTTGTGGTGACCAGGTTTATGCTCAACATGAACACAGTACAATATTGGAGAAATATATATTTTATGATATGAATCATTGATATATTTAAATAATTTGTATTAATAGAGTTTAAGCTTCATTATTTTCATTTATTTTACCTGACAAAATGCAGAATCAGATAGATTCACATCCTCTCCTCATTCAGTGAGGACAAGGAATCTAAATGTTGCATAACAAATAGACATGTTTACAGTAGATAACAGCCATTATTATGACAAATATAGATCTACAGTATAACATGATTGAATATTTTTACAATTTTGTTAAATAGCAGTTTTGAAAAAGTATAGAAAAAACAAATGGTGTGTTATGTAGCCAGTACAATAAACATTGACGTTCACCTCCTATTAGGCCAAGCATTACTTACAATGGCCAGACATTTTAAGATTCCAAAATAAATCCTACAAAATTCCCAATTGTATTTAGGTTATTTATACATTTACTTGTTCAGGGGGGGGGGGGGAATTATCCACCCCCATGAAAGAGAGAGCACACAACCTTAACCCTAGGATGACGTATGCAGACTTAATGCAAGCCTTACAACTCAATTGTCAAGCATCTTCCAGTTCTATTTGAATTTCAAACGAGGATTCTTCTGTCTCCCTCAGACTCTGTCTGAATAGCTGAGAGTGTTGCCATGACGACTCTCCATCCCCACCAGTGAGCTCTACTTCAACGACAAGCTGGGACGAGCCGGAGAGACCCGGGAAAGACTGCATTTTCCCATCTGAGAGTTCACACAACATGGAGGAAAACCATTATCAACAGCTGTAGTTACAAAATGAATAATAAATACAGTATATGATATACCGATATTTTATACTACACACATTTTATAACACCAACACATTTATCTGGCTATAATAATAGAACAATACATTTTTAACAATATAATGGAGGAACGCAAAAGGAATGAGTTCTTATATTAATCATAGCACTGTATTAGATATAAATACATTTCACAGTATTTTAATACAATCTCTCACAATCAAATATACTGTACCTCCAGCAAACTCTGTAGTCATCTGGTCTGCTCGAAGCCTCCAGAGAACTTGCCCAGAGTGAAAGGTCTGGCTTGTGGCCCTAATCGAGAGAGCCTTCATCTTCATGCCCGCTTGAGCAAAGTCAAACTTCCAGGCCACTTTTCCTGTAGAGGAGCACTCTGTGCGAGCTATGTAAACCTGAAGAAACCATTGGATAAATTTAACGGCACACACAATTTGGATTGTGAACACAATATGAGCGATTCAACCGTAAACTAACCATCTGCCAGTCGGTTTCCACCTTCCTGAAGACTGACTCAGCCTTCCACACACCCTGCTGCCAGCCCACAAGAACCTCAGAGGAGTTGGACACACGGCAATACTGGTCGCTGGTGGCACTGTACCGCAGATGGATAAGCCTTTCATTTCTCTCTTTCTCAGTAGGCTGGAACACACACCCATCAACCTTAGGACCAAAACAACAACACAAAAACATAAGCTTATCCAACATTCTTCAGTTCCTTCATGAAGGGCTGTTCACGCTGCACGACGTTCAAAGTCGGTAGATCGGTGTGTATTACTGTCTCTTTGCAATCGGGTGTCTTGACGTCTTCATGTGATTCACGCTACGTGATTGATTGGCGACGGGGGGGGGGGGGGGGGGGGGGCCCCC
>JAODOY010084529.1:0-14230 GCA_025399855.1 Forbesichthys papilliferus
GTGTGTATGTATGTGTGTGTGTGTGTGTGTGTATATATGTGTGTATGTATATATGTGTGTGTGTGTATGTGTATATATGTGTGTATGTATATATGTGTGTGTGTATGTATGTGTGTGTGTGTGTGTGTGTGTGTGTATGTATGTGTATATATATGTGTATATGTGTGTGTATGTGTATATGTGTATGTATATATGTGTGTATGTGTATATGTATATGTTTTTATGTATATGTATATATATATGTATATGTGTGTGTATATGTATGTATGTATATATATGTGTGTATATATATGTGTGTATGTATGTGTATATGTGTGTGTATATGTATGTATGTATATGTGTGTGTATATGTATGGTTATATGTATGTATGTATGTATATATGTGTATATGTATGTATATGTGTATGTGTGTATATGTGTATATGTGTATATGTGTATATGTGTGTATGTATGTATATATATGTATGTATATATGTATGTATGTGTGTATATATGTATGTGTATATATGTGTATATGTGTGTGTGTATGTGTGTGTATATATGTGTATGTATGTGTATGTATACAGTATCAGCTGGTAGGTCACTTTATTTATTTATACATTTTTTTGCATCCATTGACTATTTTCCTTTGTTTAACTTTTGAAATATGTTAGTTTTTTATTTCGATTGTGATGATTGTGTGTATGGCACACTCAATGCCCTGCTTATGGTTTTACTACAGCTGTATTATACCTGCAGAAATGTTTGTGAAAATACCTAAGAGAAGGGCATGGATAATGTGACGTGACTATGGGTTGGGTGTCTCACTTACACCATATCTGAACAGCAGGTGGCAGTCAGACACCACTGTTATGCCAGAATTTACAGGAGTCGTTCCAAAAGAAAAATCTTTACAGATTATTGCTATTGCTATTTTTAGTGTTGATATGTTCTAGAAATGTGTGGACATAAAATAATAAAATTTTCAACTTTACACAACTTGGGTCTGTGTACTTGCCACAACAATATATGATGCCTGACATGCATATGTTTCAATTAGTGAGTTAAATATTTAGTTTTACAGAATACCAAGTTATAAAACAGTCTGGTTTAGATGTGTCTTTTAGATACATCCAGCATGGAGCTGTATTCACAACCAACGTGACCCTGGACACGTACGCTTGGTATTTACCTTTCTGAAGTGTACACCACCCCTTTGCCCATCTCCTCTTCCCTGTTCTGCAATCACTCCATCTGCAGTAAACTGTCCCATAGAAATGTCTTCATCCCAGAGATACGGGCATTGGGCAGATTACAAATGTTGGACTGTTCTTTCCCTGTATATATTCTCCCGTCTGCCTCTCAGAGAGAGATGCAAGCGCACACACACACGTGCACCCACACTCCATTAGTATTTGTATCACATGTCGTTTGCAGTAGCATGAAACAACTTTAACCATTGTCCTCGTCAGTTGCAGCCATCTAGCCAGTCATTTGGGCTACTGGTAGGCTATTGTGACATGATGGATCCAGTTACCACTTCCAAGGATGTTTTCTCCTCATAAAAAAGGATGGTGGTCATTTTAAACTGTCTTATCAGCCAATATGTTAGCATGTCACGGCACATTGCAGCACTGACAAAGGCTTTCTTTGTGGTTTGGGTTTGGTTTTGTGCCTCCCCCTTCCCCCCACCCCCATCTGCAATGAAGCTGTGTTTGCATGATGGTGTCATGACCACCCTGCTCTCAGCATCTCACAGACCATAATCTGCATCTAACTGATTCCAATACTTGGACTTCATTTGCTTTTGTCTTCCCTATGGGGTGAGATAAAGGGGAGCGGACAACATTTATGTTTAGTTGTAATGCCATTTTTAAAGCCACTTCATCAAGATGCTGAAGTCACAGTCTTACAAATACACCCCTAATGTGATTAAATGGATATGTTGTGTGTATACCAATGCACTGTGTCTCTTTAAGCCTGGAGAAGTGCAGGTATTGCAATAATAAGTAGGATAATAATAGTGCTCCCATCAATGGGCACTCTTATCTTACTGGCGTGTTCTTTACACTGTACAGCCCAGAGGCCGAGAGACAGAGATACTGTCAGATTCCAAATGCCGTCAAAACAGATGCTATCTGCTCTCTTCATGTCACCTGTTTACTGCAAAAGCCTGGATTCAATGTATTGCTGATAACAGCTCACTTAAAATTTGGCAACATTATGAATCCTTACTACTCCTAAAAAATGTTAATTTTTACTCTTTAAAAATTATTAAAGCCATGCCCATTGATTAGAATATCACATTCAATAAAAAGGGAATGTATGGTAATACTCAGAAAGAAAGCTGAAAGATATTATCCCTGAAAGTCTGCCAAGGTTTATAACTTTGTCAAACAGGTCACACATATTATAGTTCCAGTGTGGTCAGTTGGTACACAGGTCTCCAGTTGCTTAGTGAGTTGTATTGCATTCTGATATAATTTAAATTAAGTACATTTATCAGTATTGAGGTAAAAACACTTCATGTCACAACAGCCATATTGTATGAGATACTCCTCTGGCTCAAACTACGTCAGACTATTGGTCAGTGTGGCAAATGTAAGGAGACAGGAATATGTGAACCAAATTGCATCGCTCTGAGTCAAACTGGGCAAGAGAGATGTGCACAATATTCCAATCAGTGTATACTTGACCAAACTGTCAACATATTGTGTAATGTGCAATGTGTAATCCAAATGAAAACCTTAAGATTGTATTGAGCCGAAGCTATGCATGCACGCGCGCACGTACATGCACACACACACACACACATACACACACTTCCCCCTTGTATGCACTTTGCACAATATGGGTATAGAATAGACTTTACAAGGAAACGTGGAAATAAAAAACATTGCTCATTTTTCTGAAAAGGACTATCCACACCATAGATATCATATAATAATATTGTTGTGACACTCGTGGCTTGCATTTTAAGAATCTTCAAGGTCAGTGACTCAACTATGTGACAGACAGGTGGCTGGCGTGAGAACCCTTGAACATCTTTTTATCTCTGGTTCATCGTTTGTCTGTTGACACTTACTGTTATGCTACTGTAAACATGCCCTCCTTAAATCTGTATGCCATCTTATCGGTGCACTTTTAATTCAGCCATGTCAACCCGTCTATAGCTAAGTGCACTTCACAGACAGACACTGCCATATTTAACTTTCACTTTCATACAAAATGTGATGTGTGTACTATATGTATGTGTATTTGTGTGTATGTGCATGTATTCCATATAGAAACTTTTTTTGTTTTAATGCATAGTTTTCATTTGTTGGATTCCTTTTTACATGGATTGATCTGATAATGAAGCCAATTAAATTATTATTTGGCAATTATTTAAAAGTAATATGCCCAAGAGTTGAATAGCCACTCATAGAATTCCAGGTACAAATCATGTAAATAATGTAAGATCTGTGTTTTAAGGGGGTATGCAGTTGTTTATCCCTAAACTTCCTACCTCCGTATGGCTGAGTAGTCATCGCTTACAGTAAGTCGTTGTTGTTTTTAATAATACTTCAAGTGCATTCAAACCATGTCTTCCTTGACATGATCTAGACTGACTGACTGAGTCTGACTGATTTCCATGTTCACCTGTCTCTAATTAAAACCCATACTCCAAATACATAAACATTCAAAGCTATGGTTTTACTGGAGGTAATAACAGCTCAACACAACACAACACAATGGACCTTGCATTGAGGCCCATAAGGAGAATCTCTCTGCACAGAATAGATTACACCTTGCAACATTATAAAATATTTAGTATTATGGAAATAATAATTATAAATTGTGAATTATATTACTTTAAATATTTGTATCCACTCCTGAAGTCTTGTTCATCACAGTCAATGAACAAACAGAACTGCATATTCACACAACAGAGTAAGGCTTATTACAATGTGACATAACACCAATATGCATGTAATACAATGGCATTTAGCTTCAATGCAATTGCTTTGCGAAGTAGTAAGACTGTAATTTGATGAGTACATTTGTATGCAGTGTTGTGTCATTGACAGGGGCCAGATGATACAATCTTCTTAATCATCACAAAGAAAGAAGAAAAAAAGGATGTTTCAATAGCACAATAAACTCAAAGTAAAATAACGTAAGATAACATAAGAATGTTCTCAATCACATTTGTTTTAGAAAATGACACAAAATACTTGTCACATATGTTTAGTATTTTTGAGTAGAACTCAGCTTCTATTAATCAACAGGAAATCAACAGAAACTACTTACAAATAGCTAAAAGTACCAAAGATATGTATTTTAATTTTGTTTTAAGATTAGGCCTATTATTAGGCCTATTATAACTTACATTGAAAGTAACATTATTATTAATATTATTATTACTATTATTATTATTATAAACCAGTTTCATGGGGGAAAGGCCATATGATATGTTTAAACTGATCTAAGAAAATTCAACTTCCAATTCAACGTATTGTAAACATGAGAACAAGGGTTTGTGTGAAAGAGATACTGCATTTCCTAGAAACAATCTTTAAAACGAATATGCATTGTCACAGTACACTTCACATTTCTGAGATCAGAGCACTTTGTGGCAATATTACTGTGGCAAATGTGTTGTTTCTTGTAGGGTATACAAATGTAATTCAATGGCTTTCTTTAAACTTGGATAAGCTATTGCTGTTGGCCTATACAACAATAAAGCTTGTTTAATGATGTCAGCTCCAGAAAGTTGAAGCTCCAAAGGACCGAATGAATGACCTCCATTTAAATGGATAGATATGGGTAGGAGCCTTGAAGGAAGCATTGTTCATTATTTGTAGAGGGCCCTCATCGTAGATGGCAACCTTATCTGCCCATGTTTCTACCATCGGTGATAGTTTGCCTCTTTTTTAAACATGCTTATAAAAAAAGTGTGTCTTGTAAATATTATAGTCACTGAGTCACTGTTGGGGGAACTAAAAACGCAGAATACCAAACACTACTTAGAGGTAGTAGACTCAGTTTGTTGACAATATTGGCTCAGCAGCTATTAAAAATGATAACGCAATTATATTTCGCTAAAACAAATTCATACCACACATTTTATTAATGTTTCATTTTATATTTTGAAAGAAAGACAGAAAACACAACTTAAACAGTAACTTCACCATGGGTTTATGTTATTTAATTTCTTCATTTATTAATAGAATAAAGAACAATGTTACAACTAGTGATTCCAGAGGCCATAATATATAGCCTATACGTAAAATCACAGCTGACCCCCCCACCGTAGTAATGTATGTAATTATAAGTCAAACGTAAATCATAAAACTTCAGATGTTAGAAAATAACAGTTAAACATGAATTCGATTGTGTGTAAATATGTGTGAAGATTGCAATCATTGGGGCATCAACAACAAATAACGTGTTTATCTAAATTGCACATACAAGTTTAAACATTTACAACATATTGAGCATCATGCGTCCAAACTTCAATTTTGCCATAACGTTTGCCTCCATACTCCACGTAGGTCATAAAAGTAGGGCCGGTAATGATATGCGCTGTAGAAAGAATTGAGTAGTGAGGCTTGAACACAATCGTCCTCCAGGCATAGCACCCCTGGCTTTGAGGTGTCTTTACAAAAATCCTGGGTTTGTTGTTTTCTTTTTGTCTTGTATCTCCTGTTCTGAAACCATATTTTTACCTGGGTCTCGGTAAGTCTCAAGGCGCTAGCTAGATGAGACCTTTCTGGGGCAGAGAGGTATTTCTGGTGACTAAATTTCTTTTCCAGTTCTAGAACCTGCATGTGCGTAAAAGCCGCGCGGGATCTCCGTTGTTTTACTCCACATACACTTTTGGCATCTGGGTTTTGAAATGACGTCTCAGTGGCTTCTGTGAAACAATTGGACATTATTTAAATTAAAAGTACAACACTGTGGTAATTTGTAGTATTGGAATTTGAATATGTAGGCTACCTTACCTCTCTGTGCTCCACTTGAGCTCTCTTGTGGATTTGTTTGCTCTGATAACCCTTCTCGGTGTCTTTTCCAATATCCCTCAGTCTTTTCGTTAGAGAGTTTGACATTAAATCTTGTACATTCCGTAGAGAGAATGTCTTTAATGAGAAATGAAGTTGGAGGCTTGTCTGTGGCAGACATGTCTCCTCTTCTGCGGAGCACCGAGTGCGTTCTGGACACTTTGGTATTGACTTAGCGTGTGCTCACTCTGAGCGCCAGAAGCAAAACATGACAAGTGCAGGAAGGACACACGCAAAGAGCTGTCAAGTGAAAGAGGCGTGTCAATATAATGTAGTTACCCAAAGCAGGCGTGTGTTAAGCCCGTGCCAAGCCACACATCTAGTAGATTCGAGCTAGCCTATATGCCAGCAGGATTTTGTTGAGAATGCTAATTTATGTTATCTGAATGTAACCCTATACTCTCTGACTCTTGCTCATTACATCTCTCAGTTCAGTATTCAAATGCATCAAATGTAAATGTGGGAACTCAGAATAGTGAATTTCAGTTCCATGCCTGCATGTATAGTTCCAGGAAGATATAGTGTCTGTGCCTGCAGGGGGTTGTGCAGTCTGCCACAGAAGGATCTGGGTGGGAGGTGGAGGGCTAATGCGTTCAACACATTTAAGTCGGCTCCTACACTGACACATTCATTGTTCAGCGGCTGTTTGTTTGTTGATCTCCATGCATGTTGCCTGACCTTTTTGTCCTGGGAAATATAAGTTTGCCAGTGGCAGCAGTCCTTAGAGAATTCATGCTGTTTGGACTAGCATGAGTCTAGGAGTGACACACCATCACCCACATGCCCCCTGCCCCTGGACCCTCGTCACTCTTTTTACACCAGCCATATCGTATTATTGAGTACATGTAGTTGCACTATTTATATTCTCATTTAAAGGCAGCCCCAAACATATACCGGTATGTTTTTTACCGATATATGTGAATATATATATATATATATATATATGAGCTGAATATATAATGCTGAGCTATGGTAATTGTGAATTGGAGATTAATAGAGGTCCTCTTGTAATGTTCCATGGGAAGGCTTATTTCTATAGTTGTTCTAATCAGTAGCATCTGTCTCTGCAACACATTAAGATGTGATATGTAAGATATAACATTGAATTATTTCTCTATAGGACCACACTTTACTCATGTATATAGGCTCAGTTACTATACATAAGCCTATTGTAAGTGATATATTTTCCTCTCATATTGTAAATGGTCCTCCAGTTGTCAAACACATGGCATCAACTGGTTTGACATAACATGCAGTTATAGTTCCATTACGCTTAAGTGTTTGGCACTGTAGCCAAACAAATGTTGATAACAGTTGTTGAATTAGACTGTACACATGTATAGCCATCCTATGCATTCCTTCCAGTGATGTAATCATCAAGCCCAAACATGAGGCTGCTGTGATGTGATGCGGTATTATCCACTCTATTTTTTTGTATGTTTGCACATTTTTCCCACATGCTAATTATCTGCAATTCATGTGACCTGGTATATTCAGTTGCATGTTATCTAGTGTTAAATCATTTTGCACTAAATGCTTAAAAAGCTTTTGACCCTTTAGCCTAAGAAGGAATTTGTCTTCCAGAGCATAATACAAGTTGCTGTTGTTCTATTTGCAACTTGCCAACATATTGTAGACCTATCAATCTTCTCTTATTGACTGTAGCATGGTGCTATTTCTTTGTATAAGTTAATACCAAGACAAATTCTGCAAACCGTATATATTTTACCATAGACTAATTACAACTGTAAAAATATTGTATGACTCAATGTAGATTTAAAGGTTGTTGGATAAACCCTGTATATGCTTAACAGAAATGTCTTGGGTAAACAGTTCAGGTTTATTCCTGAGCCATTGGTGCAGAACACTGACTCATATTATTTAGAAAACATTTCCATTTGGACCATACATATGGAAAAGTTTTGACCAAACAAAGATCACTTGACATGAGCATTAATGGTAAATATTTACATGTATAGTTACAAAATAGTTTAGAAAATCTAATTTCATTTCTGAATGTTAAAGGACTAAGATAAGATGTAAATGTTGTTAAATAAAAATAGGACTCATAAACACACCTTTAGACTGCATATAATTTGTTAGATATTGATGTGAGCATATTCCAGTGTGTATCAAAACCAGAAATCCTCTCTCTAAAATCTAATGCAGCTCCATAATGATCTTTCAATGCAATCTACTGTGTTTGTAACACCACATTGACACACTTGTTCACCTCAGGACTTATATGTAGTGAAGTCTGGTCAAAGCGCTGTGAATAGCATCTCACAGTCTCCAAATATGTCAATAAAGCATTAAAATAATAAATAAAAGAGCCATAAAAGATTCTGTATATTTAGTTGTATAAGAATATGCTGGGAATGATGATCACATTATTTGTTATACTGTATATTTTATAATAGACATTATTCATGAAGCCTGAACAAACTGCTGATCTTAATTTAATTTAGACCATATATTTCCAAGGTCCGACAAAGTCGCTCAACTTCATATGGTAAGTACTTTAAATTGTACAGTATATGCTTAAAATATAAAGCTATAAGTGCTTTGTGGCCTGCTACTTCATGAGTTTGGTAAACATCATATTCCCTGAAAGTGAGATTTCAAGGCTGCATTTTTTTTGGTAAAATGTCAGATGGCCACGTGCACCCACGTCTCCCCCTCCCCCTTCCTAACACACACACACACACACACACACACACACACACACACACACACACACACACACACACACACACACACCTACACCTACCTTATCTTATCTGATCTACTCAAGTGGCTGCAGTCTCCTTTTTTGTCTACAACTACATTTTAGGGCCATTGAGTTGGTTCTTATCTGAATAGTGATGTGCCTTCTTCCTGTCTCTATTTGTCCCATGAGCATCTGCAGACAAGCAGTTTCATTTAATCAACATTATAAATTCGTGTTTGCTAATATGATTAATTAATGGCCTACTTGTTCGATGTTTAAAGCACTAATATTATAGTAAAGTAATGTCAGCTATTGAATAAACTGGGTAACACGTTCCTACATTTATTTTAATTAATTTAAGTCATAATGCCATTGCGCAATAAGTGGGGAATTATCTTAGTGCAAGGCTGATTGACAGGTTAGGTTCCAGCCTGTTTCCCCGTGATTGAAAGTTACAAGGTGAAGAGCCACTGTGTCTGCGAGTTTGTTTACTCACCAAAGCTCCATGAAGCTGTCGAACCTTATCGCAAGTGGAATTGCTCACCGGCTTTGTCAATAGGACAATAATGACCCCAGTTTGATACAGCGTTTAGATTGCTGTCTTGTCAGGTCAGATGTCACTTAAACCATTAACATTTGATGGGATTGCTTGATAATCAGACCGGCTGAAATATACTGACCACAGAGCTTAACCAAACGTTTTCTATAGGCTAATTAATTCCTAATTTGATGTATGTGCTTATTTTGCACAACTTTCAGTTCTATAAAATCTACATAAATAATAGCCTAATAAAATAACAATAGAATAATATTTGTATTTTCTTTTGAGCGCATATAAAATTATATTTTTCTTTGATAAAATTAACGTTTTAACGGATCACATTTAATTTCCTATTCCCTTCATCGTATTGGTCCTGTGAACAAAAGACAATAGGCTAACGAGAGAAGAGGCCATATAAATTGATATATTAGCCTACAATTTAACATTTGGATACAGAAAGTATACGATGGTTAGATTTTTAACTAATTTGGAAAAATTCGAATTAGATATGCCTAATATATAGGCCTATACTTCATCCTTATTTCTAAGGCCTACTGGAAAAATGCAAATTGTAGAAAAAGCTTGATTGAGTAAAGACAATGAAGCATATACGTTTTCACCAGTTGTTTATTTTAATTATAATTATATAATTATAATTATAATTATTATAATAATACTTATTATTCTTATTATTTAAATTTGGCTTATAGGCTATGATATGCGGCTTGCTTTATTTCACATTTCATTGCAGAATTAACGCAACTCAAAAAAAAAAGTTAAACCATATATCCCATACCCATATTCTATAGCCCATGGCTAGAATACATTTTTTCGTACCTTACCAGCCTCTTAACCCCGGTAATGGGGCTTGAAAGTGTCCATGGCTGAAGGCAACATCAGAATTGGCTAATATGTCAACCAACTGGTTATTAGGCATCTGATTTGCAGTTGGAATTGATGGCATGCATGCCGAAGATGGTGGTACATTGTGATAATTACAGCCATACAGACTGCGGTTCCCGTATCCAAATACAGGACTATATGGTCCAATAGTCACATTGTATGGTGCTGAATGAGACGCTCCGGTGCACAGCTTGCCATCCCGGACCAACACGGGGACTGTCACTCTCCGAGGAGGCGGATAACCTGCCATCTCCAATGATTTGTCTTGTCGTTGACGCTTGCATTTATATCTCCTGTTTTGGAACCATATTTTGACTTGAGTCGAGGTGAGTTTCAGAACGTGGGCCAGCTGGTCTCGCTCTGGGGCAGACAGGTATCTCTGCTGTTTGAAGCGTCTTTCCAGCTCCAATACCTGCGACTGAGAGAAAAGAACGCGAGGCTTCCGACGCAGTCTCTGTTTGGTTTTCTCGGGAGAATGGCACGGTGTTTTATCACAGTTACTTGAACTGTCAAGTCTGCACATTTCTGCATAAGAAAAACAAGCATTTTAAAACGCAGAACAGAATCTAAACCTTAAACTCCCTCTAGTGAAATGTTTAAGCTGGCATTCGGGGCCTTAAACTGCAGACAGAGCTAGGCTGTTGTTCATCGTGCATAGGGATGTGTTAACATGGTGTTTTTAATGCTGTGCTCTCAAGGCCTCTGCTCGTGGTACGCGGCCAGTAAAAGCCTCATCCATACACTGTGTAGAACTAGAAAGGCTATATAGCCTACATATGTAAATGGTGTGATGTGTTCGTGTAGCTTACCCTTTTTATTTAGATCCTCTCCTGTACTTAAACGATTATTCTGTACTTCGGGTTTGCTGAATGAATAATTCCTTGGCATCTCTGAAACGCACGGGTTAGGTTGGCACTGATCCTGGTTAAGAGGCGCACCGTGTTGTAAGCACCGGAGAGATATTGACGCTGCGGGATGGTCTGCCGTCAGCTGTTCTTTTTCAAAAACATAGTGGTGTTCCAACTTCAAAATATCCTTAACTGAAAATGGTGTTGATGTCAACGAACTGGGATTCATTCCCCTTATTTGGCCTATTCGGGTTGATCGTATTCAATAAGGTGAACTACTGAGGCGGTCCAAATATAGGCTACCTGGCTATATGGGTATTAGAAGATAGTCACACTGCGCGTCAACCTGTCTCGAGGACTAAGCAAGGCAACCCCCGCCCCCCTCAAACCCCCCCAAAACTGGTCAACACCTATAGGCCCTTGAAGGCCCTATAAGGTCTGTGTGCACATTCTCTTCCGATTAGCATGACTTCCGATCATATAGACATATCTGTGTAATTGGAAAAGGGTAGACTAAACGTAAAACTAGTTTGACAAAAGCTAGGTTTTTTCATTAACTAACTTAATTTTATATAGACCTAACTCGAAATCGAAATCCTAGCAAGTACCGTGTAAACAGTCTTAGTGCAGTGTAGATCACCGTGAAAGATCAGTCGCGTTGCCCATAGTTTTGGACAACAGCTGCCACACTTCTGTCCGACAACTCTGGATAGACCCTTGCCTCTTAATTAGTATGGAGGTCATTGGCGGTTGAATGATCTTTCGTTGTGATGTGATGTTTAACAGGTTTAGCACTGATACCTGTTTTTCAGCGACGTATTAGTGTGCTCAGACCACAACAAACAGTAACATTACACCTGATGTTGTGGAAGCTGAGTGGAGACGGCGCCAGACTGCAATGCTTGACTGATGCTGAGAAGCGCGTTGATGTATGCCGGAAACACCGGAACCTGACTCGATAAGAGCCATGCATCAAAAACAAAAAATAGCTATTTTTAGAGCCTACATTTACAGCAAGGGAAGATCAAACTCCAAACGTAATCATCAGAGTTATTCTATTGCTCAACAAATAGTTATTTTTTCTTTCTGGGGTTAGCCCATTCAAAAAAATTACTTCCTATTATAAACCATTCCTAATACGTGTTCCTTGTCGTTTGCAAAACTTTCAGAAATGTTAGGCATATTCGAATATAATATTATTCATTTACTGAGAAATTATGAGGCCTATCGTATGATTTAATTAGCGTAGTTAAAAACTGTTATTTTGGAATAGATTACTGCTGCTTGTTGTGAAGGCAAAATTGAAACACCCTCATTTAGGAAACCTGAACTTCAAACGGAGAAAAATGAATTGTTTGGAACGTTTTTACATGTCAAGACAGCAGGTTTGCTTGGGGATGTTAAGGTGTCCGGTTTGATGGCTAAATTACTTAATCACTACACCTGTGTCCTCTAAAGGCTTGGAGCAATGCGTTTGTACACCCTCTGCATCTCATCTTCAAATCAAAGCCTTTCCTCTTGATTCCACCATTTGTCCTTTCACTGTAACATAAGATGCTGCCTAAGTACCTTTTACCACTAACTACCCCTAATTCATCATACAGCAAAATAGATGGTTGATAGCAGTTGAAAGATGAGCCATAGTATGAAATGAACCCCATTCTAGTTAAGGCACTAAACACACTCATCAAAATGTTATGTGAGATTGGGATTAGTGTAGGGTGTTTTTGGCCGAATGGGTGATGTAATCCCATCCAATATCATTTCAATATGGAGTCATTTCAATGCATCAGTCAGATTATGCTATAACTATTCACTATTATGCATTACAGTCAGTGGGAAGTGCACCCACTACAGCTATACACACACTCCATAACTTGGAGTGTGTAGATTAGGCTACATCTGAAATAGGCTGTTCCCATGGGGCGCTGAGAGGATAATCATATCTGATTTTTTTTTCTATTTGAAAATAAATGACAAATATCTGAAAATAGAATGTCAGTTAATACTCACAATTTATTAAAGCCACTCAGTAGAATTGTCATTTTTGTTTTTGAAATTTTAATCCAGAATTGAATATTTTAACAACACAAAAATAGTTGATTGACCAAATTCATCATGCAGAGACAGTCATCAACTTTAGACACACTACACGTGTTTTAGATAATACAATGGAACCTACTGCTAGTTGAAAAGGCTGTTTCCTAGTTTAGACGCACAGTTTAAGAACTATAGTGTTTATTTAAGTATATGTGACCAGTGACACTGGCTCCAATCTGGAGTTGGTCCCCGGGCGCTGCACAGTGGCTACCCACTGTTCCCTTGCAGGATGAGTTAAATGCAGAGGATGAATTTCGCTACATGTATGTGTATGTGACAATAAAAACACCTTTACGTTTATTGTGTGCATTGTTGCACTTTGGTCTGTGTAAGTATCAAAAACAAAAACAAAAATTCTATATTTGTAAGAATTGTAAGGCGTATATATTCATAAATAATGCATGTTCTTAACTAAGTTAGCCCTGTTGACACGCTGTCCTTATCCTGCCAGAATGTTGCTTTTTGTACAACAACTGGTGTAGGACATGTTCTATTTATTCTAATTTGCTTTGGTTAAAAGTGTCTACTAAATGCTGTAATGTAAACATAAATTTATCATTGATTGATTCAGATTAGATATTTGACACTGACACAATTATATGACATGGAAAATATCTGAATGGGTGGCAAATGCCATGTACAACCTTACAATTGCTATTTGATATTGGCTGAACACAATGTCAAAAGCATTAATGCTGCATTCACATGCTTTCGGTATTTTGGTAAATATGAGTTTCCGGTGCAAATGTAAATCCTCAGTTCAGCATTATACTGGTACTGATATTGCTACCGCATTATGTCATTGGTGTTTAACTGGTATTTAATAGGTGTTACACTTTAATATGGTTAACCATCTAATCATATTAAAGCCTATACAGTATAGCAATACTAGCCAGCACTCTAAAAGATGTACTGTACTCTCTACAATGTACTCCTATCAAATCCTACCAATCACATTCTTAATACTCTTAAATTTGCAACAAAGTATAAAATACAGGTGAAACAATCAAGCAAACATGCAAATCTTTTTATACTGCACAATTTGTACATTAAAAGCAATTGAATGCACTTTATTATGCAAGTTTAGAATATGCTGTGATATATA
>JAODOY010084530.1:0-14229 GCA_025399855.1 Forbesichthys papilliferus
CCCCCCCCCCGCCCGGCGGCGGGGTCTTGCAGACGGCAGCTCTGCTTGCTACTGTATCATAGGCTGCTGGGATGGGATGGGAGAGTGACACACACAGAGAGAGAGAGAGAGAGAGAGAGAGAGGGAGAGAGGCAGCGTGAACAAGATGCAGTCAGGTGATATCAGCTGTTACCGTAGTTTCATACTTCAAATTCGATGACGAATCAACTGTTGTGTCTAATATTTTGCAACAAACGTGTCGTTATAAAAGCTTTAGATTTATTTAGCACATTACAGACACTCAATCTGAACATGGCCGTTAACGTGAGCCAGCCAGGCTACTATTTTGATTACAATAAAATGCAAATGGGAGAGTAGCACTTGCTGTCTATGTGAGCTCAGACATGCAAGCCAAGATCACTCTCATTGCACGAATAGCCTCAAGGTCACAGGCTAGACAGACACACACACACACACACACACACAAATGCACGCTTCAGATCATGCCGCCAGCGAGAGGGCGGATTAGACTAGAAGATGCTTTAATGCGTGCATGTGTGTGTGCGTATACACCACAAGGAAACCAAGTGTTGACACAGACTTGCAGACACGCAGAGTAAGAACGATTCAGAGCCAATTTCCCATACACCTTCTCAGGTTAATAAATGACTTCACATGATATGACCACATGAGTGCACACACCAAAACACATGCACACACGCACAAACACACTAGCATACATGCCTATTACATTACATTTACAAACTCAAGTATAATCTCAAGCATTAACAACGTGAGTATTGATAGGGGTTTGCAAGGTATATAAGCATAATAAAAGAGAAGTTTGTCATAAAAATATATTGCTCCACTTGATTTGTGTGCTGTGTGCTTCCAGGGAGCAGAGGAAACAGAAAGAAACGCTGTTATCACGACAGAGAGACTCTGAGAAGGAATACAGAGAGCATGTTTTCAGGTATAGTGTGTTCTGCTTTGTCTTGGGTCACGATACATTTATTAGACGACTGCCGACAACAAGTCTTAAGTAACTAGCTAGTGCAGCAGTGTGAAATGGCAAGGGAACCACAATTATATATATCATACATATATTACATTAAATATATTTCATAAAAGAGACGTGATAAAATATGTGCATTAGTCCAGATTCTGATCTTTGCTATTGGGTATATTTCTGTCCTTCTCTTTCATCATTTATTTTCTCTCACAGCCCCCTGCGGAGAGGGTGGCATGCAATGAGATATTAGTGTCAGACTTCAGAGGAAATCTGCTGCTAGATGGATTAAGGAGATCTTAGGCCCCATAAAGTACCAATGACATAGCATATAGTCTGGTGAGGCAGACACAACAGATGGAATCACTTCTGAGCTGGCTCACCATCCTATTGCTGACACATGGATACCCGGAGATGTCATGCGACCTTTTCTTTTTTTTTACATTGGCACGCATTGCACAAACACATGCAGACAGATGCGCGTGCATACACACACCCAGGCTGCATGGCCGCGCTCCCATCTAGATTTTCACACAGGCGTTAGATGTATGCTGGATGTGTATGTTTTTTCACATGGTATCTGGTGGTGTTCTCTCTATAAAGCCACTGGCAGCCTGGTGGGTTCAATTACAGTGTGGATGTATTCCTCTTACCACACAGCAGCCTCTGATCTCACCCTCTGGCTCCCATACAGCTCCACAGACAGGCCTCTGCTGGGGACTGGGGCTATTTGAGCAAGGATAAAGAAGGCTTGCTATTGCACTTGTTAGAATAAGTATAGCTCGGGGTACATGTTAAAGGAAACGGCGCTTCACCTGCCCGTGTGGCCACATTTGGCCAAACTGTTCTCTGGTATTGGTGCCAAATGATAATGTTTTCTTGGGGTGGAGTGAGAAATATGTTAAACTATCCAAAGACGTTGTCAAAGTGTAGGTGTAATGAACTACAGTACGTCAAATGCTTTTCAAAGGAATGTTTAAGGCATAGCTTTTGCGCCGTATCTTAGCAACCGCCATCTAATTTTCAACCGCAAAAAAAACCATACAAATTCCAACCAAGCAAGTAGTAATACTGTGTGTGCAGCTTGCCAGCGTGTCACATCAGACGACACGTCAGAATATGGCAAGCCGTTGACAGGCACAACATGAAAAATAATCTATTGACACCCTACTAAAACATATGCAGGACATTTACTCCCATATGAAACACTTATGGTAAGACTGACGTTTTTCACCTTTTTTACCACCTATACATTTTCCTTAAACCTATGCCATCAGCCTCCTTCAACTGGAAGTGTGTGCGTGTGCTTGCATGTGTGCGTGTGCGTGCATGTGTGTGTGTGTGTTTTCTGTCTTCCTGACGTTCCACATCACTTCATATGCAAAGAGCCAGTCATGTTATTTCACTCTGACAGATAAACACACATTCTCCCTTCCTCTTGTTCCTCTATGAAGCAGGAAGTGAACACTTATTTAATGTGAGCGGTGAGTGGCCTGTGTGCATGTAAAAGTATGTATGTGTACTGTAGCGTGTGTGTGTGTGCGTGTGTGCGTGTGTGTGTGTGTGTGCTTGCAACAGGATAGAAAAAACCCACAGACTAGTAGACAGGTGAAGCTGTCCACCAGGCTCATAGGGGTGGATGTTATAAAAATGTAATTAAAACTAAATTAGTCAATCATATTCACTGTAGATCATACAATCAGACATCTAATTTAAAACATCATTGACAATTACATGCAAATTAATTTGAATATACATTTTAACTTCAAAATAAATGTAATTTTAAATGTCTCAATTCAAGAGTAATACGTTTAAAACTGATGTACCCTACTACATTTGGGTTCCTTGTTTTTATATTGTCTGCTTTTCATTTCAGTGTCATGCAATTCCATCATCCACCCCTCATAGACTGACGGCTCTAAGACAATCAGTTTTCAAACTTGGGAGTGTTAGACCTAAGCTGTCTCTGTTGTTGACATTTGTGCCATATGCAACCTGTCTGAAGCCTAAGTGGATAAATATAATATAATATAATATAATATAATATAATATAATATCATATCATATCATATCATATCATATCATATAATATAATATAAACATAACCATACATGTTATGGAAATAGGATTCGCCCTGTATGTACTGTTATTGCAGGTGCTGTTTGTCATAGCACCTGGCTATAAACGTCACAAGATTATGATAATAGAGGGCTTCGCTTGTGAAACACAAACCTGCTCTGACGCTTATACTTACCTATTAAGTTGTCGGTGCATGCAGACTTATCCTGCATGTGTGTGTGGGTGTGTGTACATGTATATGTTTGTTGTTAATTTTGCCCTTTGGGGTAGAGCAGGTATATACTTGTTATATACAGTTGAAATCACTGTGGTAGAGTTATTCAATAGGAAGACTGTGTGCGTGCGTGCATACGTGCTTGGGTGCGTGCGTGCGTACGTGCTTGGGTGCGTGCGTGCGTGCGTGTGTGTGTGTGTGTGCTCTTATCTGCTCAATCTATTCCACAGGTTAAGTGAGGAGTTGAAGGAGAAAGATGAGATGTGGTTGTCATGCCAGCACAGGTGTGACTCTCTGCAGGAGAAGCTGTTGGCATGGCAACAGAGAGAGGAACAGGCGACCCTAAAATGCTGTGCGGCAGAAGAGGAAGTGATGTCAATGAGGAAAGCACTATTGCAGGCTCAGCAGGAAGCCAGCGAGATGAGGAGAGACAGGCAAGGACGTGTTTCTATTCCTTTCTCCTCTTGTTGTCTTCTTGCCTGGTGTAACCAGACCATATTCACGCTGGCCTGGTGTTTGCAGTCGTTTGCTCCTACTGAAAGGCTACACGTGGCCCAGTGGGTAGCCCTGTGGCCTCACAGGTCCCGGGTTCAAACCCCAGTCAACCCAGCCTTTCTGTGTGGAGTTTGCATGGTCTCCCCGTGTCTGCGTGGGTTTCCAAAACATGTCAGGTTCACGCCCCAGTCAGTGCTGTTGACCAGACACTGGCCTCAATCTGGAGTCGGTCCCCGGGCGCTACCCACTGCTCCCTTTGGGGATGGGTTAAATGCAGAGAATGAATTTCCCCTAATGGGGATTAATAAAGTATGATTTCTTCTACTGGACGTAGACCTCTGGTTCATTTTGAAGTTATTGGACAGCGCTGAACGGTTTTGATCGCCTCATCTAGCTTTACCACCATTTACAAGCACACTTGACCTCAACGTCATCTCACTAACCCACACTGACTGGGCTGCCAGCAGGGTGGCTGTGCAAACGCTAATGCGAACAGGGTTTCCATACTGTAATCTCTGTGAAAAGAAATGGCTGCTTAGAGCAATAGGCGGGCGGAGCCAGGCTAGTTCTCTTCTGCTTTGGAGTGGATTCCTCTTCTGGGTTATACCACTATAATGTCCACACCCCAGTAATATTTTATGGGAGATGTCCGGTTGATAGGATACATTCTTTTGTTGTCCCTCCACTTGTAAAGGTGCTGTGCACTGTTGCTCTGTTGGTAATGACTAATAATGAAATCATGTAGACTAATCATACAGGTGTGCCCATGTTCTAAATATGAAAATAACAGACATTATCTATAGTACACCCAAATAATGTAAATTGTAACATCACAGCCCTCAATCCTGCAACACAAGTAGGTGTCAGGTAACAGCATCAATACAATAATGACATGCTGTGCAGGCTGCAAGTGAGATTTACTGTGTGGTTATTATGCCTTGTGCTTTAAATGTCAACTCCAATCGTGGACTAGTGACATATCCCTGAATGCAACTGCCTGGGCTGCAATGTTCTGATTAGACACTGTGTGCTGCGATGGCACAGCTTGAGACCTGAGTGTGTGTGTGTGTGCTATGTGTGTGTCTAGCCAAAACCCAAGACCTAAGTCTTTTATATGAATGCAATGAGTGGATGTAATAAAGGTCTGGGAGTGCTGCCCAGCCTATTATGCCAGGTGTCACTGTGCCTGTGTGTGTGGCACGCTAGCTATGCCAAGCCCAGTGCTCAATAGTTGTGCATTTACAGCCTTTTACCCATGTCAATACTTCATCTAGCCTCCTTTTCATATTGACTGAATATCCATTTGCTCATTCAAAGGAGCAAATGGAGACACAGATACGCTGTGGTATCATGTACTGTACATACACTAGTGGGTTATATAAGGTTAACATCAATAGGAATGTCAATGAAACATTTGGTCAAGACATGGAATTTAGGACTTATATATAGGACTTATGTGTATATGTATAGACATATATATATATATATATATAAATAAAACAATATTACTACGCATCCTGAGTTACAATATGTATTCAATTAATGTAATAAAATCGCAGCAAAAGCTGATTTTATTGCAATTAAACATTTAAGATGCATTATTCTTTGTGCCTTAAATTGTTTTAAAAAACAAGAGACCCACGATTGACATCATTATTTAAAAAATGTCTAAAATCTATATTGTTATTTATGACATGATAGGAACGTCTTTCAATATAGACAGTAATTCATGTTCTTCATTTGTCTAGATTCTCTTAAAGAGCAATATTGTAAGATATCCTCAAAAGACAATCTCCATATATGACTATAATGTTAATATTTGGTGTTAAATCAACATCACATTATATGTATTAAGTAATTCGCACTTAAAAACGATGCCAAATCGTAAATCGAGAAAGCACAGTGTCATTTATGATCTCAGTCAAGGATCATTTTAACTTTTATAAGTAGGCCTTATTGTTTATTATACAAATAAGCCGTTTGGTTACACTGTGAGGTTATGAACAGCCTGACCTCCTTCACCAGCCTTGGTTCCCACAAAACAAAGAGACAGAAAAGCCTGTTTTTCTCATGTGTCCTCAGCTGAACTGGGCTGTTGTTACAGGCCCAACGGTCAGTGTGTGTGTGTGTGTGTGTGTTAAAATCTCTGTAAGTTTGTGTACTCATAGCGTGAGCAAGGGTGTGTGTGTGTGCGTTTGTGTGTACTCACAGTGTCAGCAAGGGTGTGTGCTTGTGTCTACATGGTGTGTGTGTGTGTGTGTGTGTGTGTGTGTGTGTGTGTGTTTCTCAGATCTTGAGAGACTCAAGAGAGGAAATGGAGGGCTACTGTGTCCTCACCACTTGACGCGCACACACACACACACAAACACACACACGTACTTGGTTTTTACATTCAGTAATCCACATTACAAGGCTGAGAGCCTTACCCACTGACCATCGGTGCACCAATGAGAGGACACGCGAACACTCACAATAGCATTACATTTTTTCATCCTTCTGCACCAAAACCACCCCCCCCCCCCGCAACCCCCCAGCTATACCTTCCCATCCCCACCATGAACACCATCCGCTGCCTGACCGTTGTTATGACAACCAGTCTGTTGTAAACAACATTCATCTTTGATCCCCTCTGGACCCGTTCGCATGTAATGCCATTGTTACTGTGGCATGATGCTATTATAGTTAGGAAATTATGTTTTAGCATGCAGGCTATGGTTTGCAAAGGACAGACACAGTCTTTGTTAAGGCTATTTACATAGCTGATGCTACTTTGGTTTCCTATTATCTTCAATAAGAAGAAAAGTGTTGTAAGATAATGCAGTTGGAGATTTGCTTATTGAGCATGTTTTGAGTGTGAGTGGCTTCTTTGTGCCTTTTGTGTGCCTTCCAAGTCTTCTGGCTTGGTAAGGTCAAAGTAAGAGGAAAGGTCCTGTGATACAGGACGTTTGCTGACAAAGCAAATGCAGGTAACGCCAGTCAGGGCAACAGGCATATTAGAGGAAAAGGCTTGAATGGAGGGACTGAGGTAGACACAAATGGAGAGATGGAGAGAGAGGCAAGGACGGAGGGATTGCTAGGGGAAGGGATGGAGACCGTGACTGCGGTCAAAGTGGTTTCATTCAAATGTTGTCTGGCTCGCATGCACACTGCCTGGGTTGTGGGGGGGTAGTGCACACAAGCCACACACACACACACACACACTCAAAGTACACTCATACACACGCTACATGTCAGATTGCCCTTGATTCAGAATAACTGACACAAAGTGTCGAATGGAAAGAAAGGTCACCAGAGCAAAAGCAGAGAGTGCGGCGTTGTGGAAAGTGGCAGAAAGTGGCAAGCGTAAAAGATGTAAAGGTCAAAAGAGGTCATGAGTATGTCTGCAGCTTGGTGTCGGTGTGGTGAATGTGGAAGGATATGTTTCAAGTGGGCTTCAATCAGCAGAGGAATTTCCTGCGCTGGAAATTGTGGCTCCTTAAACTCTCTCATCTGCCTGTCCCTGTACTGCGTAATTTGGAAAAAGCAGTTTAACTTGATTTGGCTTAAACATCCCTAAAAGAAGCAATATAAAAATGTGATAATACAGACAACATTTGGCGATACATCTGTGGTTACTGTAAGTCGTGTCACCATAGTACTGCAGTAATGTAAACGTCTCTTTGACAGAGTGGAAAGTATTATCACTCGTGTCTGTCTATGCACTTTTATTGTGGCGCTCAATCCTTTCACTCTCTCATTGCCTTATTTTCCTGAAGCAGTTGTCGTCTTTTGGAAGACAACTGCTAAGAGAGTGTGAGACAATTCTCTTTCAAACAGAGTTACGGTATGTCTGTTTATCTATATATATACAACAAAAACAGCGATATAGGAAATCGGCCATCGATTTTGCAGTCAACTAAGAAGTAAATTCACTCAACCTTAACTGTCTGTTTCATAGACACAGGTCAACATAAGGTGAACTAATTGGACAGCATTTGATGAGTTGTCATGTACACTACACATACACACACACACCCACACACACCCACACACACACACACTGCTTACACACACATGCTGTTTGAATATGCACAATCTCCTGACTCTAATAGCTGATGTGTGAGAGAATGAGAGTGCTCCCAGATTTACCCTTCAATCCTTGCTGTAATCCCCGTAGACCTCCCTCTGAAGGTTAAATTGGCACAAAAAACTAACAGAGAGAGAGAGAGAGAGATGGGCCAAGAATAGTCCATGTTCTTTTAGGGAGTTGTAATAGCACATTTCATATTTTGATCTTTTCATTATTTTGACCAGCAGACATGATACATCACGGAGAGGACATGGAAACGTGCAGACAAACGACATAACAAACCATGTATTTGTGTTCAGCTCGTTATGTAATGCTGGAGGAGGAAGGGTAGGACCCAACAGCATTTACATACACAAGCAAACAAGACAGAAGAGAGATGATAAGGGGCAGGGTAAAGTAACGAGACCATCCACTCTGAAACACAGGGAAAACACGTACTAGAACAAAGCTAACATGATGGGGAATATTAGACAGACTAGACTGTGACACTTCAAATATGTCAATAATGTGTTTGTTAACTGGGCAAAGGGTCTTGAAGCACATTACCTATATAGCAGTTATAGTAATACCAAATACGTTTGTAGATGGTAGGTTTTGGTCAAGATAATGTGTCAGTAGTGCGTTGTGATACAGTACATGTTGTAATACACTGCTTTTAATCAGGCCAATGTCTCTGTACAGTACACGGCCATAAGCACCAGCATTATTATTATTATTATTATTATTATTATCTATAATTGCTATCTATATATTTTAGTACTTTGATGTATGTACTGTCTAAATGTGTTTGTTTGTGTGGATTGGGCTGGTATTAGTCTGCCCATAGGAGAAATGGAATGCAGTTACAGCCATTATTCGAGATGATTTATTCTGCCGTAAATTACATGCACACACGCACACACTGCGCGCACACACACACACACACACACACACACACAAACAAACAGACAAACACACACAGCAGATTTATTCAAATCAAATCCATGTTGTGCACATGAACAACTGTGTGTGTGTGTGTGTGTGTGGTGTAAATGCACACGGTTGTGTTCTGCTTTGCTGCCTTGGGCCTTATCACTAAGCCAGCTGCTACAAAGGACACGTTCTACTTGGGAAACTGATCTATGATGGAATGGAATGTAGCCCTCCAGCCAACACGACGTCACTCATTGTCTCCCTCACTGTCTCTCCATCTCTGTCCCTCTATTTATTTTACACTAATTATTTCCATCATTTCTCCATCATTTTTCCATCCCTCTTGCTCTCCTTTCTGGGGACAGAGTTATAATACTCTTCACACAGCCAGACATGTTGACATGTCAAATTATGTGTGTAAGCGTTCTCAGAGCACATCCATCTCCTGGTGGATTGTGACAAACACAGACGTTGCTGTGGCTCACTCACTTAACTATTTAAAGGCAGGGTTAGTTATTCTCGAGAACGCTTGCTACCTTCAAGTTCAAGTTAAAACAATATCCCTCCGCAGCGCCGCCTCACACATTGAAACACATGCATTGTGAAGAAAAGCATAGTACTACTTTGTTGTTGAGCGGTGTTCACCACTTTGTTTATGTTCCTATTTGCGATTGTTTATTCAATGCACACAGAGAACAGTAAGCTAGCTGAATGAATTTGGTGAATTTGACAACGATTTGTGTATTAGCTTACACTTAACTGACTATACCTTTACTGCTGATAGTGCATCTTATTCTGTGTGAACAATGCATCATGGGAGGAGGCATGCGTGCATTTTTATAGCTACTTGACTTGTCGGGTGGAGCTAAAATGTTATGTCTGTTTGTGGCTCTACATTGCATGTGCATGCTTAAATCCATCTGGTTATGCAATGTGTGTGTGTGTGTGTATCTGCAATGTAGTTAAAGGTCCATAGGCCAGTGTGGCCAATGATAGTAAATAGCTCTCTAATGGAAGCCTCAGGGTTCCAGGAACGAGCCAACTCTAACAGGCTAATTAGCACATTAATTCCCAAGGCAAACGTCCTATTTAAGTCTGTTTACAGATATCTGAGATACTGCTGTGATGTCTCTCACAAGCTGCATCACAAGTAGCCATTAAGTGGGCTTTCAGAATAAAAACAAATAAAGTGGTATTCATTCCTACAACATACCTGTACATAATCAACATAATACTAATACATCTGGATTTGACCTGTCACAAAAGTGACGTGATTTTATACTAACGTTGTCTTTTATTTTGTACTGTCACTGTTCATGTGTGTGTTGGTGATCGATCACAGCGAGCGAATGGTAGAATCCCACAGCAGAGCCTTAACCAGAATGGAAGAAGAGTGCAGACAACAGCTGGCCATAAAGGTACTATAACACTAATACAACTACCGGTACTGTTACTGCTATACCTGTTGTTGCTATCACTACCACTAGAATTAAGTTACAGCTGCTACTGTAGCTAAACCTTATTATTAGTGGGGAACAGGACTACTGTACAGTATGCTATGTGTGAATGGACCACTACATTGCTACCTTCATTTGGAGGTTAGTTGAGTCACAGATGTTGATCTGTTGCGTCTGCTGTTGTGCACATAGCCAGATCCTCTGGATAAGGGATATGTAACAGTCACTGTGTTCAGTTTGGGTCTGTACTTTCTGCAGCTACAAGCCCAAACATCTCTCTAGTCTGTGCTCAGTGTGGGTTGGCTGCCGCTCCCAGCTGTGGTCGCAGTTCATCAGAGTTTAACAGGGAGGGTTCCCAGTCGTGCAACAGAGATGCCATTATGGCGCTCGCGGGCCAGGGCTCTGATTGACACACACACACACACACACACACACACACACACACACACCTACACACACACACACACACACACACACACACACACACACACACACACACACAGTGAAACCTAAACTGTTTCCTCTTGTTTAACATTTGCCTGTCTGCTGTTAAAGTCACTAAGGGATTTTAGCACATCACTTCAAAGTGAGAGAATAAAAAGTACAATAATTTAATAATAGAAACATCATATGGGTCATTAACACGAATACACTGAACCTAATTAAATAGAATGAACAAACATAGAACATCTCTCTCACACACGCAAATACACAAACACACTCCACCACCCTAACACGCACAGTCACAAAGCAAAAAGGAAGTGGTATCTTACTTTTAAAGCCAATGCATGCAATCTTAGTTTTTCATACACTCCCACAAACCACATTTATACACACACAATAACAGACATTACATTTCACACGCTAATCTCTTCTTTTTGTGAAACACACACTCGCACACCCACATACAGTACATGCACACACTCAATCACGCACACAGTCATAGTCATTATACCCCATGGGCCTGACAATGGTTGTCTGATCTAAAGTTGCTTGTGGATAAACATGGTGGCCTTGGCCATGCCTGACTAAAAATATGTTGCATGACACTATCATAACTGGGAAGCCAGTGTTCAATTGAAGTTTCCACTGTGAAAAGATTAGTACAAGGCCATGTGCCAATTCTAGCTTTTATGCTATTGTTATACTGTTTGGAACTGTGGAAACACATTGACTCCTTTCCTTAAACAGATGTCAGAGGCTAGAGTGCATGGGTTAAAGTGATTGAATATAGGGTAAAACCTTCAAGTGAATTATATGTGTGAACTGAAGTCCACACACTGTTGATTGGGAGCATTGTTACCACATTTCATGAATTGATTTTATAGCCAACTTTCATTAGGTTACATTGTAAACACACTTTACAAGTGTATCGATGCTTAGACATTCTGAATAATGTGTCTTCCCAGCATTCCTCTGTCAAATCAATGTTGCATTAGTCTCCATTGCCTTGACCAGTGTAGAGGGTGAAACAATAGAATGAGAGCTGGAAAAAAAGAACATGATATGTTCTGTACTGTTAATTAAAAATAATGACAAAATTGTATATTCCATCTCAAAAGCAGCATGTGGAGTCAATATACTGTAGCATTAAGCTAGTTACTTTACAATTTGAAATGTAGCTCTAATCAGAAGGCTGAGATGTTGCTATGTGCCACAGTGTGTTGGATGAACAAGAATAATTTAAACTGAAATCACTGTCTGCCCATCAAATCTACTATCCTTAAACTTATATTTGTTGTGAAAATGTGGAAAGGATGTTGTTCTGGGACATGTAGACAAAATAAGAAAGCAGATATCCGACCTAGACAGACTGGATGTAGTCTACAGATCTTTCCATTTCCTGAAGCCATGCGGAAAAACTAAACTATGCTAAGGATTTGAATGCAGAATCAAGGGACAACCATATGCTTTTGTTATTAGGTAATATAATTACTATACTGTAGTCGTAATATATTTGTAAGAGTTGTTGATTGTAACCGGAAGAATGTAGTAGCCTGTCTACTGTACAGCCTACCGTACCTCAATCATCTAAAATTAAAATGACGATCGACTGTCTTAACAGTAGAATTTACTATCATATCAATACTGTTGTAAGCTTATTTATCTAGGTAGGCGTTTGCCGTGGGGATGTACCGGTATGACCCAGCGATATGTTACTGTAAATGTGTTTTAAATATCTTCTTTAGTACTTGATATAAATGAGAAACTGAAATCATAATGTAGCTAAATCCAGCTGTTTTCCAATTTCTCTCGTTATTGTTGTCACAATGTTGGAGGTATGGATGTTATCAAAGTCGTCTCTGATGTTATGGTCAGCTCAGAGCCATGTGGGTTAGCTGTCCGACACAGACACGCCCCTCTGCATGGCTAACTTGCTTCTAGCGAAAAGACCATTGTAAGCTAATATAAAAAAGAATACACTATTTGTCAAATTCACCAAATATCTCCTCACATTTAACTTTACTGTTTTCTGTTTTCTTGCATGCTGAAAAAATATTCCAGTACTTCTACACAGCCCTGGCTGTGTACTGTAATTGGCTACACTAAAAATATTATTTGTATAACTGTATTTTGTCACCATTTTGATTTAGGCTACTGATTTAGGCTAGCCAAAAATGTCTGTTCCGCACCTGTAATGTATGGTATCAGACAAAATATGCATATTTGTTTTGTCGCTGTATGCATAGTGTTAATTATGGTAGGATAAGCTTTCCAACACATCAGCATTTAAGCTGTGTGAAGTTCAGAACTAGAGAAAAAGCTTACTATGTGGTCTAGACAGAATATCTGAGTTTTCATCTGTTTGATGCAACACAAGTATATTTTTATGATCTAAAGCTGTAGAGTGAGACAGTTTTGTTTGAAAAAACTAAAATAGATGGAACAGTACAGTCATTAAGTTGTGGGTGCGTGTAAAGCTATTGTTCCTCTTTCTTGTTGGTTCCTTAGCTGGCAGCTGCCTTGGAAGACCAGAGAGCCCAGAATGCATTGCATTTGAAAGAAAAGAGGGCGGAGCTCTACAAAGAGGTGCAGCTGGAGCTGATAATTGACAGGGAAAAGAGCCAGTTACTACTGCAGTGGTGCCAGAGAGACAGCACACAGCTACAGAGGAAGGTGGAGAACAGCATACTACTGATTGAATAGAACCAAAAAGAGCTTCAATTAATAAACAAGGTCCAACTGAAATTAGAAAAAAAACCATCTACTGCAGGGATGGACAGCTTTGCTGTTGGTGATGGCAACATGTTTTTCTCCTTATTACTAAGGAATCAAATCGACAATTTTGCATACAGTTGTTAACCATCTTACCGCAGTTTCCTCATTGTTGTGGGTAATTAATGCATGTTTAATGCTATGTATTATTCGAGAAACTTGCATAGCGTATTTGCTATTCAAATGAGTTGTTTGAGTTTGAGTGAATTTAGTTATTAGATCACTGGTACTGGCTCAAAACTGACAATCAAGATATGTTTTATGGTATTTTTAAGGGGAGGATTAACTTGTAAAAATATTGCAAATGAAACAAATATTTTCTGAATGATCTCCTTCACCTCTGGCAAACATTCATGGAACATGAAAATAAGGTATCATTAACAGCAGCTTCCTTTGATTTTCAATAGGCAGATGGCTGCATGTCAGTTGGTGCTATGTATATGTGATTGGAATTTGATTGCCAATGTCCCACCTACCGGAGAGGGAGGTTTTCTGTCCAAAGGGTCATATTCAATAATAATGCAGGCCGTGGATGGCCCCAGCCTGTTGCCCATCCCTGGTCTACTTATTTGCATGTTTTCATTATAAACATCAGCTGGTTTTAGCCAGAGAGAATCACATTCATAAGCTTTTCAGGGCTCTGCCTCTGTTTCAGTCTGGTTTTCAATTAATATCCAGGAGTTCCCCCTTTTTTCCCTAAATGTAATTTAGCTTAACTTGTCTGATGTGTGTGTGTGTGTGTGTGTGTGTGTGTGTGTGTGTGTGTGTGTGTGTGTGTGTGTGTGTGTGTGTGTGTGTG
>JAODOY010084531.1:0-14228 GCA_025399855.1 Forbesichthys papilliferus
TATAGATCATATTTTAATCATTAAAGGTATAGAGAGACAAAGTTACTTCTGTGATAGGGGACCTTAGTTTGAAAAAAATATGTATGGTAGTCAATGGCGAGAATACAATTATTTTTAGATCCCTTTGCTTTGTGACATGAAGTACACATACACATATGATGTTTAACTATTTTAAATGACATTATTGCAGTCAAGAAAGTCTCAGTTTGTTGTGAAACTATAAAACATCACGACAAACTGAGACTTTCTTGATTCAAAGAATTTTCTTTTAAATATCTAGTGGGAGAAAGTCCTATAGAGCCACTAGACAACGTAATAAAGAGCAGCAGGATAGTAAATTGGTTGAATAGCTAGACATCAACCACATGTGACTCTCAGACAAAACCAAATACAGAACACCAACGTTTACAATGCTTTTCAGCCTTTCATTATGTCTAACTGTGTATCTTGTTTGCGTTTGCAGTCCTGCCAAAACACTTTCACATGTATTACCAAAATGGGATTTTCACAGTCCATATAGAGCAGACTGAAAGCGTGAGGCATGTGTTTGGACAGTTTCATCCAGTTAATGCTCCCTCAAACAAAGAAAAGAGAGTGTGTTTTCAAGTCATGCAATCCCCACACCAGTAGTAGACTGGAGTAGAGTCTTCTCATTATCTTCTCATTCAGCATTTCTTGTAATTACCCTCCAAACGAATAGCAGTTTGTGCTATCAGAACACATGGCCAGATCCCTTTCCCATACTGTGTGGTGTGGATGTTATTAGTGCTGAAGCCATGAGGATTTCTGAGTCATGCTCACGGGAGGTTGAGTGGAAGCACCGATCTGGCCATTATTGGCGATCCAATTCCAATCCGGATCCCTGTTTATTGGTTTTCAATCCGGTTGCAGTACGGTGCCTTCTCAAAACCGTGGCAATTTTGGAATTTTAGTAGGACGAATCATTGTTCACTGTCAAGGTGCTTGTGGATGCCGGTGTGTGTTGGAGCGAATGTGTGGGAGGATGTGGTCTTAGTCACGATCTGCAATGACATGTCATTTCTGTCACTTTAGCCGTGTTGTCAGGCCACGAGTCACAGACACGGGATGAGCACATGTAGTGTGAGGATGTGTCCTTCTCATTGTGAAAGGTGGGAATCTGTGAATGATACCTGGCTGATGCCATCATGTCATTGCCTGGTGCTGTGTATGCACCACACACATGCACACACACACACACACACACACACACACATCACATAACATCACATCACTTCCCACCAACCTTTCTGCCCAAAGCTTTTATCAGCAATTCATTTCCCAGTATCAATAGGATCAATCATTTCAGCTTGTACTCAAATCCTAAAGAGGGAACAGGAAGGGGAGAGAGAGATAGAGAGAGAGAGAGAGAGAGAGAGAGAGAGAGAGATGGTGGAGGTGCACATACAGAGAAACAGAGCGGGATTTTTAATTAAGATTGCAATCGACAGGAGCGTTTAAGAGATGACGCTTCAAGTGTTTGATGTAAAGTTGTGAAGAGTCTCCGTTGGCCCTAGGTTCCGTATGTCCTAAGACGTTTGACTATGACTGTTGCAAAAATGTAGATCCAGTGGGCCACCATTTACATGAGCTCAATTACTAATATGCATGCAATGTCCGCAGTTTCTCCCAGGGACAATGCTTCACCCCTCCCATTCTGCCTCGCTGGTGTATTGACCAGCATCCGTCAGCCATCTACTGTCATCCCAAATACCTGGCTCTAGCTGCATTCAAATGGAAGTTGTGAGCTTGTGATTATGACATGGGATGTCATGTACAGTATACACCAAGATATGGAGCCACGGCATTTCATCACATAATTCATTATTTTGTCCACGTGTTCTCCTTCCTTCCATTACTATATCAAATTATCCATGTCTTGCTGCTAGTAAACAGCTGTGTCTACTGTACCTCTCTCAAAAACTCACACACACAGTCTCTCCTGCTCCTCCAGTCAAGCATACTTATTATTTTTCACACTTCATCTGCACAACAGTTTACCTTCACATTGATACGGGCACAAAATGACACCGTTTGCAAGAATGAGCCAACATGGTTAATCACAATTGGCACGCTACTCAGTAATTGTAATAAGTTACTAGTTATTTCTTACTCCTTCAAAAAGTAATAACTACTTTACTTATTACTGGGTATTAAAAGTAATTAGTTATAGTTACATTACTATATTACTTTCACAATAACTACCCTGTCTCACCCCTTCTGAAAAATGACAACCTGTGTGGCCAGCTCATTTTAGAACTGAATATTCTATTGGAACAATAATTAACCTTAGTGAGTGAAAATATTACAGCCGCTCAAACCAGATGATTGACAGGTTGGTTCAATTAGCCCACCCCAAATTTGCTCGGACCAGCTATCTTTTTCTTGTAACGCAGTAAAAGCAGCATTACTTGGATTAGAAACTGTAATATTATTACTGTTTTGGAAATAGTAATTAGTTACACTACTAGTTACTGAAAAAGGTAATGATATTACAGTACATTACAGTAACTAGTTACTGCCAAACACTGCCTGTGTGTGACTAGGGAGTGGATATACTGTATTTTAGGGATCATGTTTGGTGTTTCCTCCTTGTACAGTACCGATGACTGTACATTTCTCATACAATGCGTACTAAATGCTTTTGTACATATTTCTGTGTTTGCATGTTTTTTGTTTTGTCTGCAGACGCACTCACACTCACACAGCTAGTGACTGAGGAGCAACTGACACATGAAAGTCCTCCCGTGAAAACCAGCTGCAGTGTTTTCACAAAGTCAGTGGTGGAAATAAGCTCGTACTTGGGGGACATACCTGCAAGTAATACGAGGTTGACACATAAACTGTCATTCTGACGTTCAGAATGAACTCTGGCCCCGTGCTGGCCTTCTGATCTGCATCTGAATTATTGTGTGATTATTCAGAGCACGCTAATGACATGAGCCTATGCATTCATGCACAGCTGTGTCCCAGTGATAACAATGGCTGTAGACAGTGAATGAATTGCTAAGGTAATTGCCACTCCATAATGGTGCAAATAAATGTTTACATCACTCATGCTTTCAAGACCTTTTATAATAGTGTAGCTGACTTTTGTACACTATTTATTTTCTGGGGTCCAGAAAACAATGTAACCAGAATGTGCTCTATTTTATTTCTGTTGGTTTAAACACATGCGCACGCACGCACGCACGCACGCACGCACGCACGCACGCACGCACGCACACATTCTCTCTCTCTTTATTTCTCTGGCGGTAGGATGGGATATATTGATCATTTATCTTGTATGCCAGGTCATTCCTCTTATGTTTACTGTACTGATCTTTACTGAGGTATTGTTTTTAGTTTTTCTGTTTCCAGACAGTCACCATGTGAATGCTGTGTCAATGAATGCATACTACTAACAGAAAAATCAAAGTCAAGCATTAGTATTTTTAAATTCGTATTCATAAAAAAGTTGGTTATTAATTGATTTGAATTCAAACAGTGGCAGATGGTGTCCATTTTAATAAGTTGGTACAGCCAAGCAATTTCAATAAATTAAAATGATTTCTTGATTCAAACATTTAATTTAAAAACTACAAAGAATAAACAGCAACTATAGCTAATCTCTTCATTATTGTCGGAGAGAACACCCAAATAAATGTTCCATTGTTACCCAGATTATATCTGGGGACAGAACGTTGTTGTAGCAACTAGAATTCTTTCACCATGGCAATTTTAAAGTTTTTTTTTACATCAAACACCAAAAGGTAACTTTAAAAAAGAAATGGTATAAGCTTGTGAAGGGCTGTTCTGAGGTGAAGGTTTATGTTTAAAATGTCATGAGAAATGTATGTAACCAATTTATCTCAGACAAAGATGAAACCTCTAAGTGGTCTGTGATTACACAATGTCCCTGGTTCAATGTACATCCAATAATAAATATGCAATCTACAATTACAGTATAGAATTTATAGTTCATTTTCACCTTTAATACTGTACTGTGCGCTTGGTTGTGTGGTTTTTATGTTTACCATTAGCAACACAGTACGTATAAGGCAGTACAATTGGATTTTGGTACTACATTTGACTATATCTTAAAAACAAACAAACATAAAATAAAATAAAATACAACATGTTTTCATCCTCCTAGGCACATTTGTATCTCTAAACTTTTATTCAACTTATGTTTTAGATGCAGGAACCAGTCTGTAACTGTAATCCCCTCTCTGATGGATGACTGAGCTAATCTTCTTACTTGTCCCATAGTGGATAGGCTGGGCAAAGGCAGAGAGGCAGGTGATAATAGTTTTTCCTCTCTGCTCTTTCCTCTTCCTTTCCCACTGTCTTTAGGTAGAGTTCCTATAGTAGCACAGCGTTATCGTAACATGTCCTGTACATCCCCCGTGAAAATGAATGGACAGCAATACTGTCCAGGGTCCACAGAAAGCAAGGCCAACTATTGCTCCACCACCTCAATGATAAACTGCATCCAGCTCACAGATACAGTAACTTATTTTTTTATTGCTGATGCCAAATGAAGGGAAAGGCAGAAACCCATTAACGTTAACAATGTTAAAACAGGAGGCACCATGGATCACAGCTACTGTAGCAATATTAAAAACAAACAATCTGAGTGAGGACATATACGTACATTTGTGGGATTATTCTGTAGCTGTATGCAGTCATTTGTTGTGTACCTTAATCTATGCATGTGTGTTACATTGTAGTGTAAACACACATGCCTGGCGCTAATACCAAGACCTTTAACTCTCCACGCTAGGGCTGTACGATATGACCAAAATGTCATATCCCAATATAGATACTTTTATATCTCGATAACGATACGTATCACAAGTTACAAGATACACATAGAAAGTTCAGTTCTGTAAATTAAATTAATAAGTATTTTCTTGCCGTCCAATTTGTTGTTTGTATGTCCTTGTAAATGCACCTTTTGTTGGAAAACCTCCAATTTTGTTGTATGGATCTCTCTACAATGACAATAAAGGATTGTCTTCATTTATAGATCACGTGACACAAACCACCACACGCATGCTGTTGGAGTATCAGAGCTAAATATAGATCTTTATATTCTCCAGGGATAGAATGCACATAGATGGTTGTAAACAAGCATGCAAAAAATATCCCCAAGCAGGATTGGAGACAAGTGAAAAAAACCCACAATAAATCACAACTTCTGCTGCTTCTTAACATATCTCCCTGCAAGGTTTTCTCTTCATTTCAAAACATTATGCAGTTATCTGGTGCCCTGCCAAATCAAACTGATATTCACTTCAAAATACAAGATTCTCTCATGGAATGCCTCAGCAGAACCAATAGCATGTGTGAATACATCCCTGGCTTAAGGGTCTGAGCTGCTGTTATTATGTACGCGCATTTGTGTTTGTGCATGTCTGTGTGTGTGTGTGTGTGAGAGAGAGAGAGAGAGAGAGAGAGAGAGAGAGAGAGAGAGAGAGAGAGAGAGAGAGAGAGAGAGAGTAAACAAATATATCCACAGGGAATGGTGTGTGCATACACTGTCCTCAAGGTCAATGCATATTCATAACAGGCAAACACACGCTAACATACGCAGAAGGGTATCCCACCTATATACTAACCAACCCTAGAAGCTTGATGGACAGCATATCTAATGCTACCTATTGCCTTTTCTTGCCAGCTTTGATGCATGAATGCTCATTTTCCTTTGTGCTAAGTAGTCCAAATAGCATGAGTGTGAGAGTAGGCCTACTGCTTTTACGTTAAGAAGGCTCTACTTTCCTGGCATTTTAGTCTCCATTTCATTACTGCCTTCCACTGTTTAACTATGTTAGAGGGCCTCTCTACCATCATGCACTGCAGCATTATCAAAGTAGACCTCCCGCGGTTTCCTAATCACACAGATGGAGGTGTGAAATGGACTTGGCAAAGCTGTGTGTCAGCCGCAACAGCCTTTACAGCTTGGTTACGGTCAGCCATTTTGAATAATGCAGGTGGCTGTTTCATGTCCCAAATAGGATCAGATTATCTGGCTGACCTAATTGTTTATTATCATTAGCTGGTTCCTGTCAAGGTTATTTCATACAATTAGATTATTTAAAAACATATTTACTTCATATATTTATTCATTAGTTATAGTTTGACGTTATTTAGGAAGGTAGTGAAATGTATTACATATGCAGAGTATCACTAGAACTAGAAAGCATCACAATGTTGTTGTTTCTTCTTCACATTAAAATGACAGTATTAGTTTCAGCCCCACACACATCCCAATGAACATGCTGACAATGGCAAATAAACTCAACTGGAAAATACAACCCCCTATCACTAAGCTGTGCCTGCATCTTGGTTTTCCTCAGAATACAGGGATAAACATGCTGTCAATAAGCCTAATTTAGCTCACACAGGGATAACTAGCCCAAAAAAACATTGTCAATCGTGCTCAGTTTGAGGTTAGAGAAAAAAAAACATGAACAGATAGATTTGTGTTTGCCCCCTAGTTAAAGACTGTTTATAGTCAGAAGGCCGACAGCGAGTCTTATCTTATTATTGTAGCAGGTCATCAGTCTAAAAGTTAATTAGAAGTGTCTTACCCCTGGCCTCTCGGCTCACGTACGTGTGTGTGTACTGGACTCTCTGTGCCTGCCTACTAAAAAGTATACAGTATGCCTCTGTGTCAATGCAAACAAGTGGGAAAATCTCTTTGTGGCTGTTTATTGTGAATGTCAGACATTTCTAAATATTAGTCTATGCAAGTTAGAATATATTTGGCTCTAATTGGATAGGACTAACTTGACTTCTCTGCCACAGCTGGCCCAATGTGATAACACTTTATTTATCACCAAGGATGTGATAAGGAATAAACATGCCTTAATTGGATACCTTATAATCACAAATCATTATTTTACAAGTCTTGCATTTTACAATATACCATGACCTTAATCAGATTAATGCATTTAAACTTTTTTGAAATTGAAACCGGTGATCTGATTGGATATACTGTCTCTGTATTATTTGCGTTACAATGTCGCTGACATGATCAACGATAAATGGTTGAATAAATTGTTGACTTCACCTAGCTATTATCGTTGCTAGCGTACCTGTTGACACTATTACCTGAACCACAGCCCTCTGAAGACACGGTTACATCAGTTCAATGTGAATTCTAATTAAGTGGCGATCACATTATCCAGTCTTTAAGCTTACTGATCCCGTCACCCTCAACCGAATGGCCCTGGCAAGGAGCCAGAATAATTTCTAATTGTGGTAAAAAGCTGTTCTGCGTAGAGCATGGGCCGGTAGAAGAAACATCACATGACTGCATACAGTATTAATGTACGTGTGTGCATGTGTCTGTGAGTGTATGTTTCAATACTCGGAGTGGAAAGTGGATGTTTCACACAGCGCCATGCAAAGTGTCCTGAGGCGCCAGCTATGAGTTTTTTCTGCAGAGGCAGTGTGTTGATGCACCCTATGATTGGACTTTCTCTGCACGGCTTTGCCGGTGTCTGTCAACACATTCACATGCTTCACAGGGCTCAGTGAGGTCAGAAGTGCAGTCAAGTAGTTCAGGTTCAATTCCGATGAGGCATACAAGCTTGTGCATGCGCCCTTTGTGGGCACTGAATATAAATATCAACCCAACATGGAATGTCACTGACCCTCTTAATGGACAGGTTTGAGAGAAACCGGCTATTGTGCTTTTATGTTTATTTCTTTAGCAATACTGGGAACATCCGGTTGGACATTCAGCAGTTGTTTCTTCAAGCATACTGTAAGTGATCTATACAGTATGGAAGTATGTACTGAAAGTGCTCTATACTGTATGCTATTTTGATGATGTAATTCTCTCCTGAGCAGAGAATGACTTTAAACTCCCTCTATACTGCATGTTGTAATCTGAGTTCTCAGTTCTTTGTTTTCAGATCCGGGACAGCTAGCTAGTTAGTTCAAGTGTGTATGTGTGTGTGTGTGGCCCATTAAGCATTTGTTTGAGATGCTGGTGCACTTAGTGTGACATCTAGTGGTAGAAAGTCATATAAAACAACTTTAAAGCCAGTCATTGTGTTATTTTGAAACATAGATAGTGTCTGCCACTTCCACACTTCAGGGCTGAGTGGTGAGCACTTTCTTCTCCTTCCCCCCGGAGAGCTCCTAGGCCCACACATTCGCTTCTGATGCAATAACACAATCAAGACGTCTTCTCTTTCAGCGAGTGTTTTATCTGTCACAAACATGAAACGTAATTCATGTGCTCAATCCACACAAAAAGATTCAAGTAAATATCACTGAAACTTTATTAAAAATAAATAAGTACAGTAGCTTGGCACATGGCTTTACATGGTAATGGAACCTACATTTTGTAAAAGCCTTGTTGTCTTATATTCCTGTCTTATATTCATGATATATTCCTGCATTGTTTAAGTGTAATATAAATCTAAAGCCTTGATATCCGAGGTGTTGAACATCAATGAATGTCTGCATCATGTATCACAATCACATGACTCACACAGGGCCTGATATGTCAGTCACTAAATATTACAGTACAGCACATTTTACAATAATATTAATATGCCTGCCTTATCATCACCACCCAGTCTGAGGATATTTAAAAACTTATTTTTTCATATGCCTGGCATGCTAGAAAACACACTTCCAGCTATCTATGCCCTCATCACTCACGACAGTACCCTGACCAAACATCTGTAATTATTACCATGGCTCCCTGACAAGTCAGTCTACAGCGCACATCTTGCTGTTTAATATGGGATGCACAGAGGAGGGGTGGGTGACACTCTCCTGGAGCATTCATTTATCTGGCATCTCATCACCTTGTTCAATATTGCTTCGACAAGACGAGTGCGATTGCCTGAGTGTGGGTGAGGGAGGGGGAGAGAGAGGGGAGGAGTGGAGGACAACCAGGGCTGTAATATTGACTCCGATAAGAACCTAGTGATCACAACCCATGTGAACGTGGCAGGCGGCGACTTTTTCCCCCATTATCGCCCATTCTGCCCCCGCCTTATCCCCGGCACCTCTAGCCATGGACGTGCTGCTGCTATTTAGAATTGCAAATCAGCGTGGGGTTTCTCTATGAGCAAGATAAGGCGCAGCCTGTTGGACGCATCATCAATCTGACCGTGTTGCGATTTCAATGTATTCATCTTATTCATGCTGTTTATTTATCTCCCTGTCACTTGTGTATGCATGTATACTGCGTTTTGGTAATGTTTACCTGTGGGAAGAGCATTTATACTTGCAGGATGCAGACAATGGATTTCTTGTATCAGGTTTAGATTGCATTGTACTAAAGCATGCATGGTAAAGCGATGGCTGGGACAACTGTGATGCAGGTGTACTTGTGTTTGAGCATACAGTGTGGGCCCTGTCTTACACCTGGCGCAAAGCGACACAAAGCGGGAATGCATCTTTGTTAGTTTCATGCCGACGCAGTTGTCATTTTCCCATCCAGTTTGAATAGGAAATTCATTTGTATCCATTTGAGTGCTCGTGGGTGTGTTGGTCTAAACATGAGGTGCGGTCATTGCTGTCACATTGATTTCTTTAAGGCAGCAGAAAGCGTTTGCGTGTTTTACCAGCAAAAACCTGTTCTAAAGTCAATGGCGCAGCGTATAATGGTGATGGTAAGATGGTAAGATGGTATCGCCTAACGTGCATACACTCTGCTTGTTACACATGCAGGAATGTGCAGGAGCACTCAAACATGTAAAGTTTTAAGAGTTATTATAATGTGAATCATTATTAATGTGTAGTGTATAAACATATTTTAGGGGTCTCGATCATTAAAATAGGGCCCAATGTCTGCATCTCTCTATGTGGCATTTTTCTCCTCTCTCAGTCTCAATCTTTGGTTCAACTTGTACATTCAACTGTTATTTATGTTACAGTTATCAACACAAGCACGCTCACAAAGAAAAACAATTGAGGCTTGTGTCAGCAGGCAGTGATAGATGAGCCTAAGATGCCACCTTGAAGGTACAGGACAGAAAAACACGTCTTTCACCCTCTGTAGACAGACAGCGTAGGTGTAGTACACATACTAAGAACTGCTTGTGCACATGCTCCCATTCACACTGTATGTAGTACACCAAACATTATGCCCGTGTGCAATCACACATTCCTCCTTTACTGTGTTAATAACTTTCACACCCATGTGTTAATGTAGCAATGTGTGCTGAGCACCATTTATTTTAAAAGGGGATAAATTATGCCCCTTTTCAACCTGTTGACACAATTCTTAATAGTCTTGGTGAACAATTTTTAATAGTCTTGGTGAATCTAGATTATTTGTAAGGGCTCATTTCAAATCCCATATTAAAGCCCTGTTATTATCACGTTGTTTTAGTGACTTTTACCTTAATGCAAAATGCGCCGCGTCTCACCCCGCCCCCTCTCCTCCATAGTGTGCTGACGTGACAGGGTAGGCTTTGTTGCTCATTCTTTGACAGCTAATGTGACTCGGGAGGCAACACATCCTCTGACACAGCGCTGCAAGCATAATTATCATTTTCAACCTGAAGCTCTTTTTACACAGTGTTTTACTGCAATACTGCACATTCATGCCGCTTTGCCGCTCCATGGAAAGTATACGGGAGGCGGAATTAGATGGTCATTGTTCGCCTTGACTCCGGCAGGGCTGCGCACAGTCACAAAGTGCCATGGATTCGCTAGCATACATTTCAGTCAAGACTACTTCGCCAAAGAACATTTATTACCTTAACCATTATTTACATTTGGGGGTTTGGCTCTGTTCTGTGAGCTTCCTGCCTTTCCATGCGCATACATGGAAGCCCTTTCCATGCGCATACATGGAAGCCCTTTCCATGCGCATACATGGAAGCCCTTTCCATGCGCATATAAGGAAGCCCTTTTCATGCGCATACATGGAAGCCCTTTCCATGCGCATACATGGAAAGCCACCGCAGGGAGAGCACGGGGTCACCCCGAGGAACAGAACTGCAAGCCACAAGACAACATACAAAGAGCAACACAGACACACGACAGAGCAAGTGAGGAGGGGGGAGCAAACAGACTTGCAGGGGAAGCAGCAGGAGGTAGTTCACCAGCCTAACACATTCATAGGATGCACCCAGTTAACTGACCGATGCGTTTTAAGCAGAATCAGCTGGTTGATGACCCAGCGCCACCAGTCGGAACCAGAAAACCGAAGTGGCCAACCAACCGATCAACAAACTACCCAGCTGACCAACAAACCATGCCAACTATAAATATTCAACCAACCATCTAACCAAAATATCCAACTAGCATGTTGACCGATTAACCAAGTAACCCCTCACAACACAAAACACGAAAGAACCTACTCACAACACAAAACCAAAGCTATAACAAAACGTGGATGAGTTAACAGAACCACTTATAACACCCATACTAGTTTGGTCTGTCTTCCCTCTGACTAACAATAAAACCCACTTAACCCTAGTCTTCAAATGGTTCGTTGGTGGACCGGGTAGGCGTCAACCCACCTAAAGAGCCAACTCAAAAATAACAAACTAACAAAACAAACAAACACGTCCACACACAGTAGACAGTTTTGCTACAACCTAACAGGGAAGACCACACCAAAAACAAGTGGAACATGTAACTTTAAGGTAACAGAGCAACTCACCAGAATGGAAACAAACAGCACTACAAAACAAATCACAAAACAAATCCCGTACAAGCCCTCATGTTACGACCTGGCTCAAGGGCCGTAAACTAAACAAACACTAAACTAACTAACAGAATAACATAGAATAAGGTGTGAAAGTCTGTAGGTGTACAGTATGTACTGAATATATGTGGGGCCTATACAGCCAATAAGGACCACAGGCCTGCTAAAACAAGGCAGGGCCATCACAACGTACATAGCTAAATCACACCCACACCTCCCAATACCCATTATTTCACATTACTGTGACTTGTGCCACAGTAGCCCTTCTGTCCGTTTGGACCATGATATTTCCAACCTACATCACGGTTCCCATGACGACCATAGGCATGGTCCATTGACTTTGTATTATGTGAAGGTGCCTCCACGTCACTTTTATCTGATAACAAAGAAACAAAACGTTACTGTGTGCCGGAATGCATTACCGACAAAGTAAGGAAACCAGAACCAAGTTTATATAAGATGTTGAATCAAATACATGAGCCTTTATGAAAACAAAAGTGGTTTGCGATCGAGGCATCAACAGTAAGAATGGGAAAACTATAGGATCCTGACAAATAGATATATTACATTATATATACATTCTATATATAGAAATAGTCCATGTTGAAAATGCTAATGTTTTCATCTAGGTAAAGCAATTTAGCATAATGTGGCGGTGAGCGTGCTCCTCTCCAGTAGTTTTCAGTGTGATATGACACCTTGTGCACTATTGATTGCACACATATCCACTTTTATCTCCTTAAAGGCTAATTTTTGCGGTTCGACAGCTTATTAAAAACAGGTTCTGGGATAATTAGCTACATGTAGTTTCAGAGATGCTTGGACTCAGACATCTGGCCATATTTTGATTTGGCCAGAATTAACCTCAGGTTTTTTACAACTGTCCATTTCTCATGTAATACTGAATAAGAGAACCGACTGTTTGCTTACCATCTAATAAACAAGACACCGACATTCGCTGTTGTTCCGAGATAATCACCATCATTTGCTTTATCTGCAATCGGTGTATGTTTGTGTTTATGAAAACAAGTTAGATGACTAATTCTAACAGAAATTAAATGTAATCATAGTCAAAACAAAAATATCATCAGAAGTTTATCTGGACTGAAAAACTGAATTTCACAGCCAGCTGGAGTGAAGCTTGCCAATACTTCAGTAAAAACAATAGTTTACTCATCATCTTTATTGTGTTGTTATTAAGAATATAAATGATTGTTCTATAAATTTAAAAACTTCATAGTGTTCATAAAAACAGACACTGACTGTAATTGTAAGAAAACATCACATTTTTCCCATCAACAAACATCTGTTCTCTCAAGGGATTTCAAACTGCTTTCTAAATTGTACTGCTCTCTGATTGCTACAGTAGATACCTTTCATGAGTTCTACATTAGCATTTCATATAAATCAGGTCTTATGACACACACACACACACACGCACGTACACACACACACACGCACGCACACACGCACACACACACGCATACACACACACACACACACTCACCATCCTTATTTTGCAGTACCTAAGGTGGCACAGTTGCCAGCTGTAACACAGGGTCTTGGCAAGCCAGTGTCCCCTCAGAAGGTGGCATGACTCTGACTGCCTCGTCATTGTCATGGTAACTGCCAAATGACAAGCAATTCCTGCATCTATTCATTCCCAGAAGAATAGTGAAAGGTTAAACGTCATGTCATTGCTCTGGTTGTGACATTCAGGTATTGCAGGATCACACAGTAGTCTTTATACACCTCTATCCACGCACATGAATATTCATGCAATTAAATATACAGTACACACATCAAAATCAAGAATGAATTTAGAAATCCCACACATGTCCACACCTGCACCTTTCAAAGAAAAATGGATGGGATGATATTAAAGGGCACCTTGGTTCTGATGGGTTACCCCAACTACCACATCCCACTGGACACTGCAGTTGCATGGTTGGTGTAATTATCAGTGAAATGTCACTACATAAGTGTGTGGTTCTCTTCTCTCTTTATTTCCTCCCTACTCTTTTTGTTTGTGCCTTGCTCGCCACTGTTGCATTTTCAGCATTTCAATATTTCATTTAATATTTCAGAGCAGAGAGCAGCCCGTGTGAATAATTTAGCAGTGCTGGAGATCAGGGTGAAGAAACATTAAGACACACGATAGTAATGTCCAAACGCAAGGTCACACACATGCATGCATAAGCCGCTTACATTTGCATAGCCAGTATAAAATAGCGTGTAATTGTGGTAATAAACACACTGTTATAAACACACACACACTAGTCAGTCATAGTCAGTGATCCTAGCAAAGATTTATGAAGTTGGGTGTGTATTTTTGCCAGGGGAAAGTGTAAGATGGCTACTTCTGACCTGTGACCCAGGAAGGGAAGAAGTAGATAAATCAGAAGTGATCCCTGCCCTGCTGTAATCAACATACACAGCTCTGTTCCCCTACTGATAGGTGATCCGTCTCTCTCTCTCTCTCTCTCTCTCTTTCTCTCTCTCTCTCTCTCTTTCTCTTTCTCTCTCTCTCTCTCTC
>JAODOY010084532.1:0-14228 GCA_025399855.1 Forbesichthys papilliferus
GAGCATCCTTATGTTCGAACATGGTGTTTGTTATAGACAGTCCATGACTAGCACAGAAGTCTAACAACAAACGCCCGTTTGGGTTTAGATCATGAAGGCCGTTCCTCCCAATCACACTTCTCCAGGTATCTCTATCATTGCCCACGTGCGCGTTGAAGTCTCCCAGTAGAACTATGGAGTCCCCTCCTGGAGCCCCATACAGGACTCCATTCAGGGTCTCCAAGAAGGCCAAATACTCTGAACTGCTGTTCGATGCATATACACAGACAACAGTCAGAGTTTTTGCCCCCACCACCTGTAGGCGCAGGGCGGCGACCCTCTCGTCCACTGGGGTAAACTCCAACATAGCGGTGCTCAGCAGGGGGCTTGCTAGTATCCCCACACCCGCCTGGCGCCTCACACCCTGGGCAACTCCAGAGTAAAATAGAGTCCATCCCCTATCCAGAAGAACGGTTCCAAAACCTAGACTGCGCGTAGAGGTAAGCTGCACCAGATCTAAATAGTAGCTCTCCACCTCCCGCACAAGTTCTGGCTCCTTCCCCCACAGGGAGGTGACATTCCACGTCCCCAGAGCCAGCTTCTGCTGCCCGGGTCTGGTCCGACGAGGCCCCTGACTTTCACTGCCACCCATGTGGCAGCGCACCCGACCCCCACGGTTCCTCCCATGAGTGGTGGGCCCATAGGATAGAGATGGAGGCGCCACGTTGCTTTTTCGGGCTGTGCCCGACTGGGCTCCATGGCAAACCCAGCCACAAGGCGCTCGCCGGCGAGCCCTCACTCTGGGCCTGGCTCCAGATGGGGGTCCCGGGCTTCCACCGGGCACTTTCTCTTTTTTTGTTGTTTATGGGGGTCTTCTGAACCATTCTTAGTCTGGCCCCTTCCCTGAGACCACTTAGCCTTGGGAGACCCTACCAGGAGCACTAGGCTCCAGACAACACAGCCCTCGGGTTCATAGGGGCACCTAAACCTCTCCACCACGATAAGGTGATGGTTCCCGGAGAGAACACATAGTGTTTTTTTTAAATGAATATCCATTTGGATAGTTTCAGTCCTTAGTGGTATGTGTATGGATGATTTGAGGTTGTCTTGGTTTATCTAAACGAAGTGTTTGGGGGTAGTTTGGGGCATGTGTATGGGGTAGTTTGGGGCATGTGTTTGGTGTTTTGGGTAGTCTAGGTCATGTGTTTGGGGTAATTTGGGGCATGCGTTTGGGGTTGTTTTTGTAGTTTGGGGCATGAGTTTGGGTAGTTTGTGGTAGTCTAGGGCATGTATTTGGAGTAGTCTTTGGTTTTAGTTTTTTTCAGGTGCAGTTTGTGGTTGGGTCAATTGTTAGGGCCAGATCTTGGTGGTGTTGGCTCATAATTGATCATTCTTGGGAGGGGTATGTGCTCTACTATATGCCCTCTAGCCATATGTTCCATAGTTCTATGTGTTCTATGTTGACCCACTCACAGGTGCGTATGCTGCAGTATTTGGTGTCCAGGAGAGCAGGGTGAGAGCCAGTACATGTGAACAAGGTGTTGTTGGACTTCAGTGCCACAGACTGCGGCAGGGTGGTGTTGTTGCTCAGTTCAATTGTTTCCTGTCCCAGAGCCAGCGGGCCTCGGGTCCAGGAGAGAGAGGGGGAGGGCACCCCCCCTGGCCACGAACACAGCAGCTTGAACGATGTGTGATTGACAGCTGCCTCCACCAAGCAAGAAGGCGATCCATCAGGCGGGTCTGTGGGGATAAGATGTAACATAACAAGGCAGTGATGTGCCTACTGGGAACTAATCTGGTGTTACAGTGTATGTATTGTTTTGGAGTCATTTTCCAGTAATGACTACACAGGGCAACAATCTGGTTACTGATATTATACAAGAGGGAATATGGTTCTAACTAGATGTGGGGTGACTATGACAACGTATCAGTCACATTAACACGATAGCAACGTGTCAGTCACAAATTGTCCACGACACAGAAAAACACACAGACCAGAGGAAATGTGAATACACAGGGAAGAAGGTACAAAGCAAATGGGGGAGCAGATTGATAGAACAAAGAAGGGAGGGACGGAATAAGGAAAGGCAGTGTCCACTGAAGATTTGAGGTGGGTGAAGTTGTTTGCATGTGAAATATGTGTTTTTGTCTTTCACCTAAGTGGATACAGAAAAACAAAAGGTTAGATTACTATGGGATTATACAACATAACAGCAATCACAGGTAAAATGACATGGTACGTGAATATTGTCTTTGCATAATCAATCCGGATCCTCTACACTTGTAGCACAAACTGGAATTTCAAAAACGGGTATCAGTTCAGGACATTGTGGATGTGTGTTTTTTCCCAGCAAGGGTAGGGTCCCAGGGTTCAAAGGTGGACCCTGGGCAGACTGACTGCGAGACCCTTGAAAAGTAAACAGGACCTTCTCTTTGAGTATTTCTCTCATTTGTCTGCGCCTGCTTCACACCATATCTGACCACACACATGATCTACAACCTCTCATTTACCTGGGCTATACACCACAGAGGGGTGTCCAATGGTCCGGTAGTTGACGGCTTTGATGCGGATCTGGTAGGTGAAGGCTGGGGTGAGGCTGGCCAGCCTGTAGCTCCGGGCTAGTGGGTCCTGGATGATGGTCTGGAGCCACACCGGGGACTCCTCAGACACATTGCTGCTTCTCGCAGCCCGTTGCTCGGCCAGCCACCTGTGCTCCAGGATGAACCCCGACAGCGCTTCATCCTCCTCCGTCTTCCACTCTAGCTCCACTTCGCTGCGCTGGTGGATGTACATCACCTTGACCAGGGTCACATTGGGAGGCATCGGATACCCTGGGGAACACAGACACAGGGAGACAGAAACGTTAGCTGCCAGCTTGCAGTTGAGCTGGACGTCACTGCCTTCGTGCTGTATACCGACACGACCCTGCACTGTATCACCAATACAGCAGCCTATAGCCACCTCTGTATAAGACGGTGTGGTAGGAGAGTAGTCCTCAAATTAGGGCTTAGGACCAGGGCCGGGGGGTGGGGGGCTGTTATCCCTGGGTCAAGGGGTCAAAAAAAGGCGCTCTAGCATTTAAATAATCAGTTGGAAGTTTGTCAAAAATATATTTGCCAAATTATATCATATTTGTGAGTCCCATAAAAACGTTATTTTCTCTTTTTAATTTTATTTTCCTCAAACAATTTTACTTTGCAAATACCTCCCCATAATGCAATAAACTGGTGTGGGGGGATGAGGCCGCTTGAAGATCATCTCTTGTCCCTGAGCACAAACAAAATACATGGTGGGCCCCAGAGGTTCGCCATATGATGTTGTAGTGTTTGACTACCATTAGTCAGTATCTGGCCAGTGTTTACATGTGTCACTATTTGTGCAGCAAGAACAAGTGGTTCAAATAGAGACGAACATTTATTTTTGAAACTCTGGGTCAACAAATTTGAGAAGCACTGTTGTAGGAACATCATAGCTTACTCATGACCAGTAAAGTGACAGAAATCTCAGCCCCTCCCACTGCGTTGGACGCCGCACACCAGTACTGGCCGCTGTCCTGCGACACGTCTGCCTGACGCACGGTGAGGTTGGCCCAGGTTGCAGCCTGCTGGAGCAGATACTTGTTGGGGTCGTCCCCCACAACCTTCCTCTGGTTGTTGAACCAGGTGACCTCATCGGCCAGGGGGTAGTTGGCTCTCATGTTGCAGGTGAGCTGGACGTCACTCCCTTCATATACTGACACAACCCTGCGCTGTGTCACCAACACAGGAGCCTCTAAACGCGTCAAGTGAATAAGACAGGAGATATTAGCTAGTTAGTGTTGGTTGAGTAAACTGCCTGGACCAGAGACCATTCAGAGTGCTGATATGTTAGTATAGCAGCACTGGCCCCTTTACAACAGTAAATTGTGCTTCAGACACAGCTAGCACAAACATGGACACTGTTAATAGGGTTGTTTTTTGAAATATCAGGTTATATCATTGTTTATAATAAATCATCAGATACATGACTCAGCTAATAGCAAGAGATCACTTGATCAATTTAGTTAACTGTCAACTGCCAAATTCTCAATTGGCAATAGCACAAACTACAGGGAAAAAACTGATATATATATAGAAAATATTTCAGAAGATGAACAGATAATACCATGTACATAACCATATACATATACATGAGATCGTTAAGTGTCAGGTACATAAAGTAGATAGTACAAGGTAGGTAATAAGTAAATGCATTTTTGTGTAATGCATTGAAGGCAAATACATTAATCTTTCATGAGAATATGCAAAAGGGTACCAACCCAGGGTGAGGCTGCAGGTCTTGCTCTGGGCTAGAAGTGGGTGTTTAGCATGGCATGTGTAAGACTGGCCGCTTTGTGCAGTGCCATATCGAAGTACCAAGATGTTAGAGTTCTCCTCCCCAGCCTGGCTCTGCCCTCCTGGACCCTCCCACCACAGCAGGGCCCTAGGCACCCCTCCATTCCAGAAGCAGGACAGCATCAGGTGATGGTTATTTCCCGTGGCATAGGCAGAGCATGACGGCTCAGCAGGAGGAGAATCTGTTGTATGGAAAAGGATTACAGTGAGGCATCACTGAATGTGTATTATTCCCTCCATTCAGATTGGTCAACACATCCTGTGTCTGCCATGTACATCATCCAGACAAACCTGTACAGCAGGAATACTTAACCCTGGTCCTGTCAGGCCGCTGCCCTGCATGTTGTAGATGTATCCCTGCTACAACACACCTGATTGAAATGAATGGGTCGTTAGACGCCTGATAACGAGCCAATCATTAGAATCAGGTGTGTTGGAGCAGGGATACATTGACAACATGCAGGGCAGTGGCTCTCAAGCACCAAGGTTGAATAGCCATGATGTACAGTGTGTTCTTTAGACGTATGCATTAGAGTAGGCTGTACGGCATCCACACTAAATAATAACGCACCTCTGCATCGCACCGGCATGTAAAACTCTTTGACTCTCAATAGGAAAGGCCATGTGTTAGATCGCCAACATGCTCAGGATAGTTAGTATCCTTGAGCAGAATGTCTGTCCCCTATCTGCTCTTAGTACAGTTGCCGAGTTCACTGCCAGCTTCATTGAACAAAATAATCTGCTAATTGTCAATGTGTGTTGCTGTAGACATTTGATATGAGTCTTTGAAAAAAGCCTTTATGAAGCTTTGCCAAGAGTGGACGATTCGAACACGATACCATATTGTTGATCTATGTACATTTCCTGCTCGTTTGCGGAGGTAAGCGCTCTACCAAATCTTCCTTAGCTTGCCATGTGTCCCACTCACAGGTGCGTATGCTGCAATACGGGTTGTCCTTGAGAGCAGGGTGGGAGCCAGTACATGTGAACAAGGTGTAGTTGGACTTCAGTGCCACAGACTGCGGCAGGGTGGCGTTGTTGCTCAGTTCAATTGTTTCTTGTCCCAGAGCCAGCGGGCCTCGGGTCCAGGAGAGAGAGGGGGAGGGCACTCCCCCTGGCCATGAGCACAGCAGCTTGAATGATGTGTGATTGACAGCTGCCTCCACAGAACAAGAAGGCGATCCATCAGGCGGGTCTGTGGGGATAAGAAGTAACGTAACAAGGCAGTGATGGGAACAAGGAATTATGGTGTTCTGCTGTTTTGGTGCTAGATATTGCTACGTATCACTACACAAGGCAACCCAGTTAACATTATATATACTTCTATCTTGAGCACCTCTCATTTACCTGGGGTAATCACCGCAGAGGGGTGCCCAGCGGTGCGGTGGTTGACGGCTGTGATGCGGATCTGGTAGGTGAAGGCTGGGGTGAGGCTGGCCAGCCTGTGGCTCCGGGCTAGTGGGTCCTGGATGACGGTCTGGAGCCACACAGACGATCCGGTGCTCCCTTGCTTCCACCTGTGCTCCAGGATGAATCCCGACAGCCCTCCATCCTCCTCCGTCTTCCACTCTAGCTCCACCTCGCTGCGCTGGCGACTGCTGTACATCACCTTGACCAGGGTCACATTGGGAGGCATCGGATACCCTGGGGAATCGTGCGTATATGTATCAGTGGTATGCACAGCTGTTAGCAAATTAATTGACATTTGCACAGCAATACAAGTCGTCCATAGCTTGCCATCCTGTGCATGCATGGCAACATAAGGGTCATAGGTCAGCTAATTTGGCAGCACTGTTTTAGGAACGTCATAGCTTACTCATGACCAGTAAGGTGACAGAAATCTCAGCCCCTCCCACTGCGTTGGACGCCGCACACCAGTACTGGCCGCTGTCCTGCGACACGTTTGCCTGACGCACGGTGAGGTTGGCCCAGGTTGCAGCCTGCTGGAGCAGATACTTGTTGGGGTCGTCCCCCACTACCTTCCTCTGGTTGTTGAACCAGGTGACCTCATCGGCCGGGGGGTAGTTGGCTCTCATGTTGCAGGTGAGCTGGACGTCACTCCCTTCATATACTGACACAACCCTGCGCTGTATCACCAACACAGGAGCCTCTAGATGTGACCAGGGAAATGGATTGGAGATTAGATATACTGTATGTGTGCACATGTGCCTTGCCATGACAGTACAGTATATCTAGCAAGCTTATGTAATGCCAAAAATGCAATTTTACTTTCACTACAACTTCTGCGGTGGGTTATACTAATCACCCAACAATAACTGAAAGTACCTAAAACAATCCAAAACAACCCAAAAGTAAGGGTACAATGTTTTCAATGTTTTAACTGGTTTGGCTAAGTTTGGGTTGTTTTGAGGTAGTTGTTGATAATTTTATGTTTATTTTTTTGAGTATATTTAGGTTGGTTTGGGTAGTTTTTGGTTTTAGGTATCTGTTTTAGTTTTTTTGGGAAATTGTGGGAAGATTTTGGTGGTTTTGGGTTGTTATGGGAATATGTTTTGGATTGATTTTGGTAGTTTTGGGTAACTGCACTGGAATTTTTTCAGTTGAACATTGAGAACATTTGTTTTTAATTGTTTGTATTAATAATATGGCATGCAGCAATAAAACATAATAATATAATAATATAATAATTTACATTTACGATAAAAGATGTTTTGAAGTCTTGTTCTAATAAAAAAAAAAAAAGATTTGTATGAAATATATTAACTTAAAACAGACCCAAACACATAATTGTAAAATAACAGAATATTGAACTGAAGAACATTTACTAAGACAACATAATGTACTGTATGGTCAAGGGGATGCTTTGTCTTTATTCAGTGTATTCTAAAGTCTACCAACCCAGCGTGAGGCTACAACTTTTGTTCTGGGCTAGAAGTGGGTGTTTAGCATGGCATGTGTACAATCCGCTTTGTCCAGTGCCATATGGAATTGCCCAGACGTTAGAGTTCTCTTCCCCAGACTGGCACTGCCCTCCTGGGCCCTCCCACCACAGAAGAGCTCTAGGCACCCCTCCATTCCAGAAGCAGGACAGCATCAGGTACTGGTTATTATTTGTGACATTGGCTAAACATTCTGGGCGTGCAGGAGGAGAATCTGTTTAAAAAAGAGACCGGGGTGAGGTTTGACTAATGTACATGTTGGTTTTGGTACTAATGAAGTGAACAATTAACACCCAGGCATTTCTCTGGTCTGGTATATTCATCAAAAAGCAATACAACATTCAACCTTGTCTTGCTTCAAGTATTTATGTTATTCAAGTCTGCTTGTGTTGTGAGGTTAATAGGATTCTAGATTTTTAGGAAACATTTACTGATGATAATTTATCTGAATACAATTATAGTAATGTTTTAAGATTGGTAGTTTGTTGTAGTTTGTGCTATAGTCTTTGGGTTAGTTTCATAAGTTCCATATGTTATACTGCATTTGTTCCATAGTTCCATGTGTTCCACTCACAGGTGCGTATGCTGCAGTATTTGGTGTCCAGCAGAGCAGGGTGGGAGCCAGTACATGTGAACAAGGTGTTGTTGGACTTCAGTGCCACAGACTGTGGCAGGGTGGCGTTGTTGCTCAGTTCAATTGTTTCCTGTCCTAGAGCCAGCGGGCCTCGGGTCCAGGAGAGAGAGGGGGAGGGCACTCCCTCTGGCCACGAACACAGCAGCTTGAACGATGTGTGATTGACAGCTGCCTCCACCAAGCAAGAAGGCGATCCATCAGGCGGATCTGTGGGGATAATATATAACGTAACAAGGCATACTGGGACCCAGAAAGTCATGTGGTGCTGATTTATTGAGGATTAAGTATTTGTGGTGTCTTGTTGTACTTGTAGTTAAACTTAGGGATGGCACCGATACGATATTGAAATAGGAAATCTGTCCGATTCTGACTTAAATAGCTGGATCGGTATCGGTGACAATTGGACAGTTGATCGATCCATGGGGCTAATCCAATTATATTAATTTACTGTTAAGCATCACCCATGTCTAACCTATCCAGGCCACACTATCAGTAGCAGGTTTCTAAAATGCATCTAAGTCCCAAAATACAGATTGGCTGTCATTTAATTTGCAACTTATACTGTAATCGGATCGGTACTCGATATCGGCCTATACTTAAAGTGCCATGATCTATATCGGTATCGGTATCGCCATCCCTATTTAAAATATGTATTTGACTGGTTTGCTGGATACCTTTTGTTAATAATAAAGTTTGTTTATGTATGTTTTTACTGTATTAACTAGATGTTTTCTTAATTTTTCTAATGGGTCTAGCTTCTTGTCTAGCTAACATATATGCATGCAAGTAATATTAGAACTATAGTAACCTTTGCTGATGTTTAGCACAAGAAAAACAAGGTCTGTTTCGTTAAATTAGCAACGTACATTGTTCTTTCATGCACACACATAACCTATGTCATGACATGCAGTAGGTAAAATAATACAGTATAGTTGACCTCTAATCTAGCTGGGCACTGATATGGGTTTTGCCCTTTCTAGTGGTAGACTATAATGTACAGTATGTATCTCACTGACATGTTTGAGTATGTATTAAACCATGCAAGGCAAGGACCAGAACTACATCTATGTGAAACAAGCAGGCAGGAAAAGCAGAATGCCAAGCACCGGCCTTGTTAGCCAACCAATGCTTGCCATGGCTGTGACATCACAGCTCGGTACCTGTCAGGTGCTGCCGAGTGTTGGATCACCTCCCCCCGATTGGTCCGCACACACGGAGACAAGGTGAGCTTCATTCCCACACTCTGCTGTCTGTCTGCGTGTGTGTGTGTGTGTGTGTGTGTGTGTGTCCTAATCAGTGCGTTAATGTATGTGTGGGGGGCTTGCGTGGGTGTGGGTGGCGTTTAGTGTGAAACAGAAACAGAATGTCGGCACAGAGGAAAGGAGAAGGCAAGAATTGTGTGTGTGACACTGAAATAAGGCGATAAGATGAACAACAAGCATGTACACGTAGATAGTAGATAGTGCTTAGAATGATGGGATGTGTTCTTCATTCCTGAAGGTAGTCAATTCGTAAAGCCTAATATCAACTATACTCATATAACTGCAGATTGTGAGCTTTTGGTATCTTTTAGTATTGCCCATGTCAAGATGGAAGAACACCGTAATATTCAGGAAAGCGGTTCACAGATTTGTCGTGGTCCGAGGCCAACCGGCGAGGGATACAACTCACAGTAGACGGTCAGGCTGATGGTCTTTATGGAGCGCGTGTTGAGGTAGGTGTTCTGCGCCAGGCAGGCGTAGTTGCCCGTGTGCATGCGGAGGATCTTGGTGATGGTGAACTGCTGCCCAGCGTAGACTTGGGAGTTGTTGTACAACCACATGTACTGGCTGGGGGGATTAGACTGGGCCTGGCACAGCAGGGACACGGTCTCTCTTTCCAAGGCGGAGTAGCCCCGCTCGGCAACACTGTACGGTGTCACGTCAATCTGAGGCTGGTCGGGGCCGACTGGGAGTTAACAAGGTACAGTTACAACACACTTATAGCATTTGGTAGACGCTTTAATCGAGAGCAACTTAACATTTGTCTAGGTCATACATCAGTCATCATAAGCATTCTGTTATGAATATAAAATACATCATGTCCTCAGGGTTAACTTACACATTTCACAATATAAATTACATATAATCTAAATCTATACAAACTAACCAATAACTTGATAATAATCCGCATTTAGGTGACATTTAAGAGAATGATATCGCTAACTTTCATTTGACATAGTTAGTGTTTTAGACTAAAAGATACAGACAGTAGGCTAGTTTAAGGTAATGTAGTTCTTGTTTGGGTTTTATGCATCTTAGCAAGCTAGAGGCCAGACCTTGACTAGAGCAGAGGTCTTCAACATTTATTGGGCCAAGGATTTCTTTGCTGATAGAATCACGGCACAGGGACCCCCTATCACATATGGTATAAAATATTTGGTTGCCGGGCCAACAATAATGTGTAGGGTGGCCTATAGTGTATAAAAGCGGGCAACTCTTAAAATAATTCACAAATGTATATATTTATAGCATAGGTTTCATTTCATTTTTTCGAAGAAAATTAGTTTGGGATCAAATACTTTAGAGGACCCCCTGTTGAAGACACTTGGACTGGAGTATCAACAGTGTAAAGGAATAATGAACCGTCCAAACTCCTCTATAACATGATACTCACAGATAATGTCCAGCCATATGCGGTCAGAGCGCTCGCTGTTGACGGGATTGCTGGCCACGCAACGATACCAGCCCGTGTGGTTCCGGTTGACGTCTGTCACGTTGATCCGGCTGTTGTTCCCTTGAGCAAAGACTGTGACCACGCTGTTGCGAGTTTCATGCTCCCATACGTACAGAACTGGATCTGACCCATTTTCCAAGGCGCAACGTAACCATACTGAGGTTCCTTCCACTGGAGACGCATCGCCCATTTGAACATAGGGCTTGCTGACTGGAACTGTGTTCAAGGAGCAGAGTCACATTGTGTACAGTACAATACAATGACGCAATCAGCACCACAAAGGAACAATCTGCTACTAGTAAGACCAAGACAGGGGTCTCAAACTCCAGGCCCTGGGGCCAGATAGATGGGCTAGCTCTTTCTGAACTATCTCTCTATCATGGCCCTGCAATCATTTTTTATAATTTATTTATTTTATGTATTTAGTTTTTATTTTATATTATTGATATGCCATATTACATATTCAGGGTTCTGTGGCACTATATTCAACACATTCAGTGTTAATAATATGGCATATACTGTACTGTGTGGTTTGTTTCCACGTAAAACGTAGGCTGTACAGCCCTTTGAGAACTATGGCTGTATAAATAAAATTGACTTGACTTACGGACATGCTGTCACTTACAATAGATATGGATGTTTAAGTTTGAGTCCTCTGTTTGTGTTTGCAGTAGTAGTATATAATGCCTTACCGCGGACAGTTAGGTAAACATAGTAGTAGTAGACAGCCGCCTCGGGTGGTCTGTCATATATGGCCTGGCATGTGTACAGACCATGTGCAGCCAGCGGTAAGTTCTCAATGCTAATTGAAGCACTCTGTGAGATGATCCTCAGGTCTCCGAGTGTCTGAGCCAGGGCCTGGACGCGAGGGCCTTTCCCCAAGTCATACACAACAGCTTTAGCAGCATTCGTTCCGGGCTTGGTGAAACTCCAGAAGTATACGTCAGGTAAGGTGTTTCCGCCGCAATCGAGAATCACCGCCTTTCCCAGCACGCCATAGACATTAGAGTCGACGTACGTCACCTGACCAGGGTTGAGGATCTCCACAGCTGAAGGGGACAGAGTGTACACACGCGCTTTCGTGATGGATGGGAAGGAGATAGCTGTGTTGTGGGTTGTGGTGTGTATTGCATTACAGGATGGGTTACACAGACTGTAAATTGTCCAGTAGCCGGGATCCAGTGTAATTTATTGGGTTGCCATGGGAATACTTAATTTGATAAGAGTCATTCTTTCAGTGAATTTGGGATTTTATTTTATTTCTCTATTTGTTACTTCCTATCACAATTTCTCTAAAACAGGAATGGGATTATCTCAAATAGATGTAAACCTTTTTAGATAGGCCACTTTTACAATTTGTTTTAATGACAAATGTATGGCTATATTTCACCTGCACTGTGTGATTCTTCTGTTGTCAAGTGAAAACCTCCAGAATGACAACATTTTAGACATTTACAATCAGAATTACTGAAAGATAGATACATATTTTGGAAGCCCATAACTACAGAACTTTGTCAACACATTTTTATAGTTGTATGTATATTAGCCTAAACAAATAATTTCCACGAGTCTACAACAATTATCCTGGGTCAATTAACTCAATGGTTCTCAAAATAGGATTCAGGGCATTGCAGTGGGTCATGTAATTATTTATAGCAAAATAAATTATTTATTATTAGTTATTGTGTAATTTAAGCTTTACAGTTAGAGGCTATCATTCATATTTTACTGGGCTACACAGTAATGCATACTTTGGGGGTTTGGGGTACCATAGGGTAGACTACAAACAAACAGTGTTAAACATAGGTCTATACAGTTGATACAAACAATACAGTTGAGTATAAACTTACTTTGCGCTGCAGTCGAGGTGAACAGGCCCAAGAGCACACAGAGGGAGGGGAGTCCGATCAGTTTGGCCACCATGGTACCATGATGATTCTGAGTCCTATAGTCTCTCCCTGAAACACATACATGAGCCAGTGTCCAGCGAAAGCTCGGTTAACGGGGACTGCCCTTACCTGTTGTCGATGCTGGCTGACTGGGACCGAGCATAGGGCGGACCTGAGCACCACTAAACTGATTTCAGTTAAATTATTGATCTCTCTCTCTCTTTCTTTCTAAAGCACGGCTAGAATGACAACAACACATAGGCCTACTGCACTCATCTATTATGCACAATGTGCGGATGGATGGACAGGTTGGCATTCCGCACAGTCAACAACTCATGCACGCACACACAAGATCAGATTCATTAAATATAAATAGTCTACGTGGTGTGTTTTTCTTTTTCGTGTTCTGCTGTTCTCTAATGATGTCATTTCTTTTACATTGTGTATAGTTAGACCTATTACGCTTTAGAAACCTTGCTTTTAGAATTGAATCATCTATTTTTTCTCGTAAAAGGATGGACAACGCCATTAGAGAAGTTATAGGGCCTTGACTTGTTACCAACCTCCAGGGAAGCTAATGTGTCACAACAGTATTTATGTGGACATAAGCCAATACTATAGGAACATGAATCTATCCGAATTAATGAAAAAGAGAGAGAGAGCAAAAGAGAGAGAGAGAGAGAGAGCAGCTGAGTTGTCGATCTAGAAGGGGAGAGAGAAACAGGTCAACAGCAACTACTTGGAACTGCGTGTAATGCGAGACATTCATCAATGAATGCAAGACTGATCGCATTCCTTTAGTTGGTCAGGTGAACCAAAGGTCTAATAGCTATATCAGTAAGTTAAAACATAATGCTGATGCAAATAGCTTATTTAAGGTAAAGATTCCCTGAATATATACATGTAATTAAATAAATTAGCATGAATATATTTAATAACAAAAACCAACAGATATTAGCCTATAGCCTATTTGTTGCTTTGATATACTATCTGCTTATAGAATAAACAGTGTAAAAAATTGTGACAGATTGTAATGTAAGAACAATATTTCAATAGCTGAATAGTTTTTTCCTGAATGCAGCACATGATTGTATATGCCCAATGTTAAAAATGAATGAAATACTGTAGATTGATACAAAGGAAGCTGCAACAGTTACTTGTGATTCACTTATTGAACCATTAGAGGCTATATTACCATTTGTGTTACCATTTTAGATCGTCATAACAACTGTACTTTATTATACCAGATTAGGAAATATGAAATATGAAACAGTAAATATTGTGATATATATATAGACTATTTGAAATGCCTTACTTTACATAATTTTGCTATTTCATGCAATCTGTGTTAGAGGGTCAAATGCGTTTATTTTATTAAGGAGTATTGTGCAAAGTGATAGAGTAGGGTCAAAACACACTATTATTCCAAACCACCATTTATGAATTCCACATTACATGCAATAGGCCTATGTACATTTACATACAGTTTCATTAAATATAAAATTCATACAGGTCACAAAAAAAGTTATAATAAGTAATAAGTGAATACATATTTTTGAAAGAAAAACATAAATTATACAAAATGAAAGTACAGTAAATATTAAAGGACAAAAAAAGAATAAATTAGATATTGTATGTTGCCGTTAACTAAATAATTAAACTGTCGCGGAATGAGTGGATGAGGCGGCAGAAACCAAGCGCAGGTTGGGTTTAACAATGAATTTAATTTTCAAAAGA
>JAODOY010084533.1:0-14228 GCA_025399855.1 Forbesichthys papilliferus
ATATATATACACTGTATATATGTATATATATATATATATATATATACTGTATATAGGATTTTGCCATTTAGATAATTTCCCAGGCAATCATATGAATATGAGCAATCATATGAATCAAATCCTGTTTTTGAAAGAGTGCTATGCCCATGACCGAGGGACGAACAACTTCCCAGAGAAATGTAAGTCAGACTCCTTTGCAGTACCTCGGCAGTGATCTATAGAGAAACGATAAATTAGATTTCGTGGTCGAGGGACGTTCCATTTGGTGACACTGATTAGCTGAACATAAGAATCAGGTATATTGATAATGCTGGAAGCTAACGCGAAAATAACACACAAGAGAGACGAGATTAGTAGCAGGTATTCTACTGAGGCTAATGAAAAATGCTAATGGTTAAACGATTCTTGTCACCATTTGGTCGCCTCAGACGTGATAGCCTAATATCCAAACTACAGTACAAACACACACACGCACACATCTTAATCTGCATTTGTGGACATTGTACAGTAACATGAGACAAAACCGTGATACCTGAAACCAAGTGAGTACATTCTCCACAGATCACAGTAGATATACTTACAGTAGATATATTTGTTGTACTTTAAGACAGCATATTAGTGCTTCGGGATGACTAAGTCTTCCAACTACTTTATAAACATCACCTTATGCAGAATCTGTGTGCAACAACATCAAAGCTACTTTACATGGTAATTAGATTGGAGGCAATTTTCAATTGACTCATGCACGTACCTGAGCTGTTGCTCTGCTACTTACTGTGTGTGTGTGTGTGTGTGTGTGTGTGTGTGTGTGTGTGTGTGTGTGCGCGCGTGTGTGTGCGCATGAATATTTTGGTTTTTATTCAAGTTTTGATTCAAATTAGGAGCCTTGGATGTAGGAGTGTGTTGGTGGCATGACCTTCAAAGCATCAATGCACTCTCATACTAACAAAAACACACACATGCAAAACATCTATCTACACAGAGCCTGAGCCCATAAATCAGCGTGGGCCAGTCTGTAGATTCATAGCTTCCGTAACACTTTGCCATTGTTCTGCTGCATATAGCCAGTTACCTTGCTCTAAATTGAGCACATTTATTATAAGAGAGTGCTACTTTTCTGTATCTGTACCCAACATCTTTAGAGCGAGATTGTAAACTAGAAAGCTATAGACACTATACCCAGACAGACAGACTTACAAAAAGCAATAGAGGTATAGTAGCTACAGCAGATATTGCTATCCCTTTGGAAATGTAACACTAAATAGTGGCGGGCCTTGACGTGAACCAATATCGATTAGGGAATCGCCAAGAGAGTGTGTGTTTGACCGTGAGCAAGCCCAAGAGTGGCGTGGTCACATCATTAGAACCAGATTACCTCTAACAAAACCTATTAGCACCCATTAGTGGGAGGAAGTGACCCTGACCTGTGACTGCAGTTCTACTCGCTGTTTACGAGGGCAAGAGCTGGGGCACAGTAGATAAGAAACACGTGAATTACACCAAGTAACTCTGGGACAGCAAGGTTTAGATCAGTATCAGGACACACACACACGCACAGTCATGCACACATAGTCGTTCCCAGGGGATAAATTAGATGTATTTTAGATGCAATCTATCCAGCTTCTAAATAGATAGATCTGCAGTGTGATTAAAAAAAAAATAGATATTTTTAGATCAGCGCTGATATGATTATGCAGGCGCAGAGCCATAGATGTGGCGTAGATAGATTGTGTCGACGTAAATACAGCACAAGCTAGGCAGTGTTCTAATGCGCTCCTTCAGTTTTGCTGACTCAAGTGCCCCCCCCCATCCTCCCCTTACTCCCCCCCTTCCATTCCACTTCCTGGTTATAGAGAAATTACTCTCTGGCCTCACATAATCAGGCTCCTGAGATGCCCTCTGGCTGACAGCGCACGCACACGCGCACGCACGTGCCGCACATACATGAACACCCACATTCACATACACACATATACTGAAGAATTATGAAGCCATGGAAAGGTGTGAACGTTTCATATGAACGTGCGCGTGTGTGTGTGTGTGTGCACGCGTGTGCGTGCGCACGTTTGTTGTAATGCATCACCCTTGATCTATAACTTCACACTATTGTGTGCCCTAATGTCCCCCAACAATGAGCGCCTGGTTGGCTAGACTGGAGAATCAATACTGTTGCAGGAAAGGCAAGATCTCTCTCTCTCTCTCTCTCTCTCTCTCTCTCTCTCCTGCATGTGTTTGCATACGTCTGCATTTGTCACTGTCTGTACGGAAGACAGGAAGTTGTATATGATGCATTATCATACGTAAATACAGGCAAATATCAGTTTATTATTTCAAAGCACAATTCTACACACCTGACATGTTGAAGCTATTGTAAGCGATTGTATGTTAAGAATCTCTTTGTGCCTGCTGAAAACTTTATCCGGCACTTCACTTCTACACATCCCTGGCACCATAAGTATAGGAACACAAACAAAGTCATGCCAACCGCAACCCAACAATATTCTAGCCTTTGCAATGTGTTTCCAATGTGTGGGGCGGGGCTTCTGAGGAAGTAGCCTATATCCTCTATGCTATGGCATTGAAAGGAGAGGTGTTTTATTTTTGAGTTCTTGGAGACGTTCTCTAGAAAGATTTACCTTTAATGAAGCTAGTTTTACAGACTCATTTAATTCAACACGGGGGTTGTGGAGTCAAAATGGTCATTATATAGATGTGCATTTGATCGCTAGTGGGGCAGTGAAATTCATATTTGATGTTATTTGTGCAGGCTTTAGTCCTGTTACTACCATACTGCAAGAACAAAATGTAAGAGCAAATGTTCTTTGTTTGTTGTTTTATAAAAAATACTTCCTGTTCCTGTTCTGAAAGGGAAACATATCAGAATTGTGTAAAATGTGTGTAATATTTATATACATACTGTATATATATTGCACCAGGACCCCATTTTGTCTGGTGACATTAGACATGCAATTTCACTGCTTAAATTGTTATACAGTATAGTTCCTGTATGATGTACTGTACTGAACGGTACTTCACGTGTTGCTTGGCGTTGGAACATTGTTACATTTCGGCACCAAATGTTAAGATCGGTTGACAGTTCAGGCCCTTCTCGTTCCAATGGTGTTTCACATGACAGTTTTTACACGTTTACTTACCTTCTGTAACTACAACTTTGCTTAATAGAGGGGGGAAGGGCAACCTCGGGGTTACCCCTGATACGGGCTATCTCAGAATAATTGAACCCTTCAGACACCAGCCAGAAAACAGACACGTCGGTTTTGTTATAGTAGTGAGTGTGGTGTTTGTGTTCATTTTTACCATTTAACCACACCTTCTTGATTTGAACAGGCGTAACTGACACCTTTTGTGAGATAAAAGATTAAACAGTGGACTCACACAAATATGCACACACAGGTGTACACATGGACATGTGCATCCACTCATGCAGGCGCACACACACACACGCACACTGTAACATTACCCAGGTCATTATCAACAGACAAATATTCAATTAGTCAATGTAATGGGAGACATAAAGCATGTCTGTTGTGGAAACGCTTACAAAGCTTGTTTCCTAGTCAGCGCTAGTAAAACAACTGGCTGAGAATTTACAACAGCGCTGGTGAAGGATGACGTCTCAATGTGTGTTTGTCTTGTCTGAGTATTGCGAATTAGTGTTCATTTTGAGAACAAATGGCTCTGTGCAGTTAACCACTTGCAGTTAAGCATTATCTCAAATCATTTTATAGCTCTTTAATGGAGCGGAGGCAAGTCCACAGAGAAACTTTTATTACAACAAAGTGAAAATAGATTTAACTCCAGTGAGATTACTGAAAGTGGTCTTAGTGCTTAGATCTGTTTTACAGTAATAGTGGTAAAGACTCCCCCCCACCCCCCCCCCAAAAAAAGATCTATATATATTATAGAGCTATATAATATGAATTATGAATGGAAAATGTATTTTTTTTAAAGGTATTATTCTGGAGCTAAAGCTTACTTTATGTTATTAACATATTGTATGTCTGTGAATTATAATTATCTTGTTGTGTAAGCAAGGACTAAGGTCTAGGACTTCCCATTCACAGAGACAACCTAATAAAGCTATTCTTCAACTTTCTACAGCTCTTTTTGATATGCCAGGCCTCCTATTGTGTTTAAAAAGGTAATTATCATCCAATAATTTTTTTTATTTTGCCAAATAAGTTAGTTTTCATCTACAACCATAACCATATATTTACTTTTATTTATAATCATAAGCATAATATAAATAATACATTACATTTCAGGACACCTTTCAAAACACTCAAGGATATCTTACATTGTACACATGCAAATATAAAGTTCAATACACTTCCCAAATTAAGGTTTGGGAAGACTATACAAAATAAAATAAGGGCGTTCCAGAGCGGATAAAGGCCCTAGCCCACATGCTGGAGAGGTGGAATGGGGGGGTGACAAGAAGACCTCTAGAGGAGGAGCTGAGAGATCGGGAAGGGAGTATATGCAGGAGAAGGTCAGAGAGGTAGGAGTGAGCCAGATTGTGGAGGGCCTCATGTAAAGAGCAGATGTATGATATTATAACTTTTATCATAGTATGTACAAAATAGGCACAATTTTTATATTTTACTGCTTATGATGAACAGAACAAGCAAATATATTATATGACCATTAGAGGTTGACGATTAACATAATAATTCCAATAACATGTTTCTATTTTCTTAAAATGAACAATATTTGTAACATCTGTCATGTTTCGGGTTAAAATTGAGAGAATGTACTTTCCGATGAAAAAAGTACAGTGCCAATGTTGGTGAATACTCCCACATGGCCAACACTTTCTTTAAAAAATGTTTGAAAACAAAGTGTGCACAACATTCATTACTAGGCCATTGTTGATGATGTTATAAGCCTTTAGATCATACAACATTTAAGGTATTGGCTACCTTCACACATTCAAACGTGAAAACGGGTTAAAATGGACCTAAACACAATGCGATGTGGACCTCCAATACCAAATACCCTTGTTTATCCTTGATGCTATACAGATCTTAACAGCCATTGCCACTGATTAAATCCATCATCAAACACACCATCCAGATAAGATACAAATCTTTGACATTGTTGGCCGATTACAGCAGAATTGATTTCTGAGGCATTTGGACAGGTTTCTCGGTTCAGTACAGAGCAGGGTGAATGTGTTTGGGGTAAACACTACACCTTGAACGGGTTGAACGGATTAGTGTTTAGAAGGATCAAGGTGAATATATTGCAGATACTAATGAGCCTTGCAAAAAGCCAGACATTTTGGAAATGTGAGAAAAGTTTCTCTCATTCCGACTTTACTTGACTTGACTTTTTAATATTAGTTATGTTTATTTTATCTGGGGATCTGTACATTGAAACTGTTTGTGAATGGCAGGTACTCTCAAAGAAATACTTTGCAGTTGATTGGATAAATCATCTGGTCGTTTTCTCTGTCGGCACCATGTTCGGCACACCTAAATCACGCCTGTATAGCTATAAACACGACGATGATTGGAAAACCACGCCCATATAGCTATAAATACGACGCTGATTGGAAAACCACGCCCATATAGCTATAAACACCACATTGATTGGAAAGTTCAGTCGTCATCTTTAACTGCCTGAGTCTGTAAATCCATGTTATCCATAATAATAAGGCTTAATATATTTTCATTTGATGAGTTCTATAAAAATTCACCCCCCGTACAGCTACACCGTCATGAATTGGGAAACTAGATACAACTGTTTTTTGAACCAGGCTTTTAAGCATGTTTGTTGTTGCTAGTTGTACACTTTAATATTGGGTTCTATGGGGATTTACTCCCTTTAGGAGCCAGCCTCAAGTGGCCATTTGAAGAATTGCAGATTTTGGACAAGAGGTTTTGCACCAGATGTTCCTGCTTGAACGTGACACAATATTAGCTTATTTGTCTAGCTTGTCAGAAAAAAGCAATACAAAACGAAAACATAAAATTACATAATAAACATTCAGATTTATATCAACGTGCATTGTGCATCTGTGATAATGCGCGTGTGTGTGTGTGTGTGTGTGTGTGCCTGCGCGTGCGTGCGTGTGTGTGTGCGTGTGTGTGTGTGCTTGCACTGTAATCTACACTGAGTGCTGCCCATGCACCAGCTCTTGTTTTCCCTTGAGCATCTTAATCAGACAAACCAGGCTTCACTCACTCCTGGGCGATTCGCTTTGATTCCTCAATGAGCGCCATTCGTGCACGCACCCACGCACGCACACACACACACGAATACTCCTTACTGTAGCTGCATGCAGAGAGACGTTGTCCATCTGACACACACTGTACACATGCTCACAGACGTGCACACCTGAACCTTTACCCTCCCCTATGCCTCACCCCTTTGCCCCCACAGCCCCATCATTTCACCATCTCTCGTATCTGGTGCCCCTTGCCCCGCCCCTACCTCTATTCCTTATCTCGTTTCACCATCACCCCTTTGTCCAATTCACTCTCTTTCTCTCCCTGTTTGCCCCCGCCCCCTCTCTCCCCCCTCCCCCATGCCTCAGACAAGAAGGCAGTTGTAGCTGTCTAAACAAATGAGAGGTGTCTGCGGTCATTTAAACAACCATAAATAACGTCGCACAAGCAGACATATGATGGGGGGAGTATGTCGTGCGCACACTCACACACACACACACAACACAGTGGCTCTTAAATGGATCTTGTGCTAATTTGTTTGATGGTGTGCTCGGAGCAGATAAGAGGTTAGGCAGGGTTCTGCTGGCCGATAGCTGCACGGGAGCCATTAGTTTGCCTTGCACCGCTTTCCTCACTTGGGCTGTGGGTGCACGGTGCATTGTTTGGTAATTTGCCATTCGCGGCTATTGTTCAGAATGCTGAGTGAGCGATCACGGGAGGTAATAGGCTTTGTTGGGTGTGTGTGTGTGTGTGTGTGTGTGTGTGTGTGTGTGTGTGTGTGTGTGAGAGAGAGAGTTGTGGTTTGTTGACAGGTGTGTTGTCCATGAAAACAACCAAAGCAATGGTTTTCAAATGTTTTGAACCATGACGCCCCCCCCCCCCAAAACAAACCAAAGACAGAGTATAATTGTCATGTGCTAACTATGTACATCTTTGTTTTACGAACACAGCATTTAGCCTAATATACACAAAAATACAAAATGCTTGGATATTTCATAAAGCCACATTAAAAAGAACATTCTAAAGTGTTTTATTTTTGATCTGGAGGTGGCTGTAGTCATTCTGGTCTGGTTTCAGGAAGTAGAGATGAGCAATGGTAGCTTTTTGTCCTGTCAGACCCTGGCAAGACAAGACTGCACTCTCTGTGCTGAAACAGTCTGCCAGACAGAACATTAAATACTGCCCTCCATCTGCTCTCATTTCTGCGTGTTTCTGTCTCCGTGTCTGTCTGCCTGCCTATCTTCCTATCTTCCTGTCTGTCTGTCTGCCTGTCCGTTGTCTGTCTGCCTCTGTCTCTCAGTGTTTCCATCTGTCTCTGTATCTCAGTGTCTGTGATTTTAGTTTTTTTCTCTTTCAGAAATTTCTAGCATGAACACCGCAGCTCTCGGTTTAGCACACACATTCGGACATGCACGTATACACACACACACGCACAAAAAAAAAACCCCACACACACGCACTCGCTCTCCAAGTGTTTCCAGCCAATACCCTCTTAGATACTACATAGTTGGCACTTGCTGTAAGCCGCTGCACATCAGGCCAAATCCATTTCTGGAGCGCCAATTTCATTCTTGGGATGTTAAGCGGCTACACCCCAAGGTCAATGTGAAAAACATTCCTGGAGAAGCATTTCTCCTGTTGTGGCAAGATTGGATAAAAATGAATGTTTTTTTTCTTCATCTGTCAATTGTCGCTGGTTCCCACAGAGTGGTTTAGTACCTAAAGACTAAAACCATGCTGTTTCATTGCATGCAGCGTGGCATTTGGAAGCTTTTCCTAAAGCAAAGATTTTGATACACTTCTGGGAGTGATGAGGAATTCTGTATTTTGAAATGCATGAAATTACTTTTGCCCCTAAATGTGTGAGGGCGGGCGGCACTTGGCCTGTGTGTGTGTGTGTGTGTGTGTGTGCGTGCGTGCGCGAGAGAGATCCTCTCAATGACAGTGTGTTAGTTAGCACACAGATGTCACGCTGAAGTGAGGTTGTTTTTGACACAGCCTGAAGGTGCAGTGGGCGTGGGAATGTGGGTGTCTTCTTTTATATCTATATATGAAAATATCTCTCTGATTATGTGTATGTTGTGTGTGACTGGCTGGCTGCTTCTGGGAGAGAATATTCATGTAGAAAGGTTTGAAGGAACACTTAATTGGTTATATTCAGTGATTTGACATAATTTATGTCCAACTGAAATGCTACATTTAGCTACTGTGTTGTCACTGAAAGTTTTATCAGACCCAGGTGCTTAAGATGCTGTAGCCATTGCTGCCAATAACGTTATTTTCAGAAGAAATAAATATATAGAAAAATTGACAGACAAAGCTTAGAATAAGCTAAAATAGCTGATCTAGCTACAGTAATTACAAGTGTCGAAAAAGTGCCACATGAATTACATTATTACCTTCATGTCATTTCTATTAGTGTAGATATTATCCACATAATGTTTAACGCAAAATTATGCATCATAATATCATTACCTTTGTGGAAATTAATAATAAGTGTAAAACTTTCCGTCTAAAGACACATATTATTGACCATATATTGAATGTTCTATTCATGTCAAAACAATGACAGTGGCACCTTTAACACAAGAACCGCATATTCCTTTTTCCCACGGTTTTCATCATCTTAATTGATTTTACACTTCTCTTCTGTTGTGGGCTGCTTTGGTTTTTAAAAAACAGCCTACTGTTTTAATACAGGTATATATGTTTTTAATAATACTTGTATTACTGTAGCCTATAATAATATTAATAATAATAATAATAATAATAATAAGAATAGTAATAATAATAATATTAATAATAATACTAAGCTAAATAATAAACATCGAATAGAGTCGGGCACTGTGCGCTGCCTCCTTGCGGTGCTCCCCGGCGGTCGGTGCCTTCTCGTCTAGCGGGCTTCTGCAACAGACAGTGCAGTCTTGGATGTGTGTTAACATGTCCATCAAGTAATGAAGGCTGTCCATCGATTCCACACAACAAACTTTTGCGTGAAGTTGTGTCGCTGGTTCTGGAATATACTCCGGATCCGAGTATCAGTATGCCTGACTACTACTACAACTGTAACAAGAAGCCTAGTTTATTCTTTGAGTAAGATGAACACTAAAACACTTTTATCCCATTGAAATAATAGGACAGGCCATAATTAGCTTCATATTCATCACACTTGTGTTGAAAATGTGTTGAGGGTTGTATTTGGTTTCGGTGTGTTTATATTGTTTCCGCTAACTAAGGGGTTCTCAAACTATTCAGTTCGCGACCCCCCTAAATAACAGTGTCAGAGACTCACGACCCCCACTATCCCCAGAGGTAGTAGAATAACAATAGCCATATTATTATTTGATAGAAATGTTTTTTAATAGAGGCTAGTAGCAGAATACATCAAAGTAATGTATAAATTGTACTACTACTAATAATTATGTCTAAACAATGCCATTTTAATCATTTTAAATTGTTATTTCATTTCTGAAAAGCATCTTGTGTTTCCCTCCTCTGTGTCTCGCGACCCCCCGGGGGGTCTCAACCCCCAGTTTGAGAACCATTGCGCTAAGTGACCATTATGCAAGAATGCACTGAGCTCTATACTGAGGAGAGTAGAACACTTGGCACCTCTGGGTACCAGCGTTCAAGTGCGCTTCTCAGATGGATAATAGTAGTCCCAGGAGCTGCAAAACAATGATATAAAAACAATCTACATATGTTTACAACCTCGCCATTGAAATGCTAACAACGTAAGCATGCGCCCAATGGTCATTTAGGAGAAGTCGAGGAAGGACAGAAACAAGGCATACAGTATATACATGTTTTTTAAATTATGAACAAGATAAGAACATTTAGTCCAATGACGTGGCATATCGCAGTTTTAGTGTTAAATAATAATAAAACATATTCCAGTATAGAACATTTTGGAGATTTTGGTGGGTGGTCTTACATGAAATTAGGTGGGCAGTTATATTGTATCGCATAGGCCTACAGCAGGGCTATTCAACCCTGGTCCTGGAGGGCCGCACCCTGCATGTTTTAGATCGCTCCCTGCTCCAACACACCTGATATTAATGAACAGGTCGTTATCAGGCTTCTAACAACCCTGAATCAACCCTGAATCAGGTTTGTTGAACATGCATGAATAGCCCTGTTATAGGCTAAATAACTACAAGCTATTTGTTAGTAAGTTGGCTACAGGCTTTGTAGAACATGATATTACCACATACAGTACAGCCGCCTCACTATTTTATGATCACCGTCAGCTTTGTAATTACAGAGGCATGTTTAGTAGGTTTACACAATAGTACGCCGGTACCTGTACCTGTAGCCTTCTTGAACGATATCCTCCTGTTTTGTGATTTTAGCACAAGGCGACATTGCACATTAAAATAACGTCATCATAATTGAATGATTTGTGCAGTTTTAATTGATAATGTATAGGCCAATTAGTAGAGACAGAATGTGAGCACCACTGTGGCTAATAGAAATGGCAATACATCGATACAGCAGCCACAGTATGATCAGTGCTCACAGGTAGGATGACAGCTAGGCTACGCTTGCTCTCACCAAAGCAGAAGGCTCACTTGAAATGAAAGAAGGCACAGTGCACGGTTCTTCCTCTGGGCAAACATTTGTATGCTAACGCCTTTCTTCACAAAGCACTGTTAGGTCCATGTTAAACTCGTGGTTTAGCCGCATCAGCTTCAGTGATGACAATATTGAAAGTGAAAAAGGCGCATATTAGGCTACACAGTTCCAGCTTCTCGTCAAAATTCACCTGGTTTCAAAACCTGCATGTGCTTGAGTAGCATAACTCCCCTCTTTTTTATCTTCCCGACTATATCACGACTTACATCTCTCTCTCCCTCACTCTAAATCTCTCTCTCTCTACCCCTATCTCTACCCCTATCTCTACCTCTCTCTCTCTCTACCTCTCTCTCTACCTCTCTCTACCTCTCTCTCTACCTATACCTCTATCTACCTCTCTCTACCTCTCTCTCTACCTCTCTTTCCCTCTACCTCTACCTCTCTTTACCTCTCTCTCTCTCTGCCTCTCTCTACCTCTCTCTCTACCACTACCTCTCTCTCTCTCTCTACCTCTCTCTACCTTTACCTCTCTCTACCTCTCTCTCTCTCTCTCGCTCTCTCTCAAGGATGACCGTGGGAATGAAATGATATGAATAGCGGATGCATGTGAGATGGAGTGTATTGGTGGTGGCTAGTTAAAGACCTTACATCTGTGATGTTAAACAAAGTCTCCTGTTTGCAACTGTTAAATGTTGTGGCTAATTGGGTTGGTTGGGGCATAACATTCATATTTATATTAACATAACAATAACATTTATTAATAAACAATAACATTTATATTGATTATATTAATAACCATTGATATGCTATATTTATTGGCAACTGATTTATTTTGTAATTTTATCAAATTCCAAATTGACTGGGTGGGCGGTGGCCTCCCACCCACACGCCCACCCATGGCTGCGTGGGTGGACGTTGATTTAGCAGCCGTTGTACAATAAAGTATTTGCATTTAATATGGAGTTGACTTAGTGGCATCTTTTAAAGTTACCACCTACAACCCAATACATCACCTAACAGGTACACACTAGAGTCTAGACGACCCTACCAAGCTCCAAAACTTAAAGAGACCACACACCTAACAACTATGGTTTACTGTTTTGATCGTTATGTGGGTGGAGGGCTCAATCGTGTTTATCTCGTGACAATCAACTGCCTGCGTACTTGGCTGTCTTGTGCGTGCCTCCCACGCTACAGGATTTTGGATGGTAAATATTGAAAATCCACTCTTAACATACCCCACACCACAGGATAATCCACTCAAAACTTCTACTTACAGCAGAGATATTCAACAGGGGCCCCTAGGGAATCCTCAGAGGTACTGCAGGGGGTCCTCCTAATTATTTGATCCCAACCGTATTTTCTTCCAAAAATACACAAATCAGAAAATATACATTAACATAAATAATGTATATTTGTGTGTTTTAAATATATACATATGTCAGTAATTATTTGAATGGCTTAGTTAGTGGCTAACTTTTCTACATGGCACTATAGGTCGCCCTACACAAAAAAAAAAGAAACATGTAGTGAAAAATACATATTATCAACCAAAGAATGGAGAAGGTGAATCCAGAAGCGGGAGAGATAAGAGGACACAAGAGGGATAAAGAGGAGAATTCAGTTGCCCTTGTGGGCCTGTTTAAAGTGTAAGGTCTTTAACTAGCCACCACCAATACACTCCATCTCCCATGCATCCGCTTTGTTCATATCATTTCATCCCCACGGTCATCCTTGAGAGAGAGAGAGAGAGAGAGAGAAAGAGAGAGAGGGACAAGGCGGCTGATAGATCAACACATCTACCCCCAAAATAAATCATTATTGTCACATTCAGCAGCCTACTGTATTATGTTTTAGTATTTCATCGGGATACTAACACATGACAGCACAACTCCTCACCACACCATAGTGATGTAGGCCTACCTACTATAGTAGTATTCACCCTCATAGAACTCTTTAATCTACAAACTCCCAATGCTCACATTAGTTTATTTTTTTGCACGGCTTCGTTCTCAGGTTTTCATGTTTGAAAGGTTGTCTGGCTTATTCCCTTTGAATATTGCCACTGCACGCATTTAGCCTGACTGTATACTGTAGCAAGTGAGGCTGGCTGGATACCATGAATTCACATTTTAACTGGTACCGTTTTATACTTGTAATAACACAAAAAGGTTCAAAGAAGGATCGTGTCGGCTATTTCTGTATACAAGCCCATAGATAGTGCCATGCGGAATTTGCGATATTTTTAACTACTACCTTTGCATGCAAACACCCATTAGGAGTGTAGGAGTTTGGTGTAAATACCTTGAATATTAACTAACACTACTTCAAACCACTTTAAACTCATGATTAAGACTACTTCCTGGGTGTTTCTCAGACATTGCAGCGGTAGAGAGAAACTCACACTCTAGATATATATGCCTATTTTAGTTCCAACATTTACCCCCAGTGTGGCGGATAGTCTCTCAAATTTACTCGCCAGGCGAAACATCTACCCGCATTTGGCGCTTGGCGGGTGTTTCGGACCCTGGGTACAATCCTCTGAGACCCCCTCATCCCTCTGCTTCACTTTCTACTCCAGTCTTACATCCCCTTCCTCTCCTTCCACCCCACGTTTGCTTTTCATCCCCCCCGCCCCTCCCCTACTATCACTCATTCTCTCTCCACCCTTTGAGCCACAGTTGAGCATTCTGCCTTGATTCCCCCATCCCTCCCTCTCTCTCTGTCTCTCTCTGTCTCCCTCCGTCCCTCTCTCCCCCTCTCTCTCCCTCTTTCCCAGTCTCTCTCTCTCCCTTTTTCTTTCTCTCTCTCTCTCTCTCACAGTCTTTCTCTCCTTTCATTTCCTCATGACCCTCTATTGCTCTATTCTCTCTCTCTCTTGGATATCATCATCCCATGCTCCTAATTCTCTCTCTCTCTCTCTCTCTCTCTCTCTTCCCTCATCATGGCAACAGTAAATCCCTGTGGTTGGAGCACGGAGCCACACAGGCCTTTGATCGGCAGAGATCCTCCATTCTGGATGGAGAAGTGTCTGATGTGTGTGTGTGTGTGCATGTGTGTGCATGTGTGTGTGTGTGCATGTGTGTGTGCGTGTGTGTGCGTGTGGATGTGTGTGTGTGTGTGTGTGTGCATGTGTGTGCGCCCAATCCCTGGTCGTGTATATACATCGGGCTGAGTGCAAGTATGCCGCAATCCTACGTTGGTTTATCTGCCGTCAACATGCTAACCTTACGTAACATGTTCCATACTTATGTATTGTTCCAGAGAGGAGGTGTAGGCCTGTTTATGGTTTATCTGCCGTCAACATGCTAACCCTACGTAACATGTTCCATACTTATGTATTGTTCCAGAGAGGAGGTGTAGGCCTGTTTATAGTTTATCTGCCGTCAACATGCTAACCCTACGTAACATGTTCCATACTTATGTATTGTTCCAGAGAGGAGGTGTAGGCCTGTTTAT
>JAODOY010084534.1:0-14227 GCA_025399855.1 Forbesichthys papilliferus
TATGTATATATATGTATATATATGTGTATATATATATGTATATATATGTATATGTGTATATATGTATGTATGTATATATATATGTATATATATGTATATATATGTGTATATATATATGTATATATATGTATATGTGTATATATGTATGTATGTATATGTATATGTATGTATGTATGTATGTGTATATATGTATGTATGTATGTGTATATATGTATGTATGTATGTGTATGTATATATGTATGTATGTGTATATATGTATATTACACAGCAGTAAAGTATACTCCATGGTTATATTAAAACATGAGAACATTATGGTTATCCAAAATAGCTGTTTGATGACAATGTTGATGGTAGTAATAATGATGATGAAGCATCAACTGCTGGATAAAAACAACCCTAAGGAACTCCTGTCTGCGTCTTCTTTGGGACACAGTAAAACACACTGGGGTCTACCTTTTCTGGTTCCATTAAGACCAGTCTGGTATTGACCTCCTCCAAGGTGATAAGGGTGTGATGACAGATACTGGAATGAAACAGCTGCCACATACTCCTGGATTCCATGTACATAAACTACATATGATTACATGTACACAATTTAGAAAATGTTGATCTGTACATAATTTAACACGATGTTCCCTGTTCACACCTGGAACCAACAAGTGTCACTAGATAGTGTCAAAGCTTTAAGATGCTAAAATACTTCATATGATTATTACCATAATAGTACCAGTATGGTATCTCATTTTAATTACTGGTATATACATAATATAAAGTAGGTGATGCAAACACCTCTTGGTAAGCAAAGAAAGTGCATTTCATAAATTGACCATGAATTCAGACAACTGTACAATGTGTTTCCCACTGTAGTTTGGACTGTGGCCATTTTGTATGGCAAACTGAGATGATCCCTCATTTGTTTTCTGTCCTTGTGTAAACAACAAACCAATAATCACAGGATGGAACACTTTGTGATCATAGTTTACTTTTAGAGCGGCAAGTGAACATCAAAGAGCATCCTATCTGCCTGTTGTGAACCACAGATCTTTGAGGATGCAGTTAATCCCTACTTTACCCCCTCTCGACAATCTCTTTACATTTAATTATTATTTTGTCTTCTGTCCAAAATCCACCACCTTAAAAAAGACCAGACTGGTAGAACTGGAAGCTAGCCCTACCTCTTCCAGTGAGTGATACAATACTATAATATAAGACCTATTTTCTTCTCTTGTATTTGTCTGGTGAACAGAAGTCATTTGCATGTTGGTGGTATTGTTATAGAATCACTTTTTTTTTGGCACATTAAAGTTCAAAAGTAAAAAAATATGCATATATACTAAACTTCTTAGCAAAGAACAGTTGTGTCTCAGGCAGACAGGATTTAACATGAAGGTTACACAGGCTTTGAAGCAGATGGCGCTCTCGCCAGTTTTTGGGTTCACAGCCAGGAGCATTCACTATACTATAACTCAAAATTAATTTTGTCACAAAGGCAGGCACAGAAAGTGAATGGGAAATGAGAGAGGTTTCTAGCATAGTGAATGGTATAGCCCATGGTTATCCAGCCAGGTATGAGCACCAATATCCAATAATAATTTTGGGTTAAATGGGTATGCATTAACATTTGGGTGTATGACTCCCTGAAGGGGTTCACTGAAATTGCATAACTGTTAAACCCAGCTAGGGAGCCTGGAATGCATTGTGTGGGGTAGGTAGCTACACCAGCACCAGCATGCTCACATCAGGGGGTGGGGGCTGATTAATGGCTCATTAATTAGAGAAAGCCCTATATACAGCAAGTAGTGGGGAGTGTATACAAGTTATTATAACAACAATATACTTAGTGTATATATATGTATATATGTACATATTATGTAGCCATAGGGTCAACATCACAACATCAAGTTAGATTGAGAAGTGTTATAATGTACTCAACATAATTACTGAAAGTAAAAAATGTAATAATTATTAATATTAAAATAAAGTATATCCTATAAGAATCCTACCCAATATGTTTTCAATGCTGTGGAGCACCCAATAGTTTTCTGGACCAACCAGATATAGAGTATTTTATCAAATTAATGTCCAACCATGGCCACAGAAGTGGAAATTCTGTTAACTCTGGGAAATGCCCGCAACTCCAGTACACACGCTATAGCTGCTATCTTGGCCAAGCTAAAACACTTATCAAAGTGCTGCACTGTCCTGTTATCAGTGGCTATTACATTCAAATTTAGCCCACAATAATACCATTAAATGAGATTAGAGACAGCAAGAGTGCCTATACTGCACCCAGTCTCAATCTAATAAAGATGATTAGAAAAAAATGCTGGGTGGGAAGTGCCATTGGTCACGTCGACGGAAGATATATCAGTGATTCGTGAGTGACAATCTAAAGAGAACGCCCCCAGTCGATAGATAAGAGCTAATCCCAACTTTAAGTATGTTTTTATCCCAACTCTGCAGACTTTTTGGCATCCTTAAAAAAACTGAATGAGGGCATGTCCATCAATTCACATTCCATACAGTCTCTGTTACTAATTGATTGGCCAATAATTCACTTGTGGAAAAAAAATATTAAGATATATTTTCTCTTTTAGTAGTTGGGGTAGAAGAGATAATAATGTATTAGTGTTAAATTAGGCTACATTTTCAATAATGCGTTATAGTAATTTGATTTTCATTCATATCTCATAACACTAACAACAAATCAATTAAAAGGAATATGTAGATTACTACCCAATAGGATTCGGTGGAAACTTTTAAAAAACAGTTGAAAACTGTTGTATTTAAGGAGGCTTTTAGTTAGACTGTATGGTGGTGAGGCTGGTCTGACATGTATTTCTGTTTATTTATGTGCTTTTGTTTGGTTATTTATTTGTGCCATGTGCTGTCTTGTATTTTATATTGCTGTGTTTTCCCTTACAATTGTGAAGCACTTTGTGATTTTTATCTGTGAAACGTGCTATATATAAGTACATTTTACTTACTTACAGTAACAATTGATATTTACACATGGAAATGTGTCCTACTTGATCATCTATTTCCTTATATCTTAATTATCAAAGGGGCTGCGATTTCATTAAAAGATAGCATACACCGCAAAAACAGGTAAGTATGGATACATCATTTGTGCAAATGATGCACAAATTATATTTTAAAAGTAGTTGTTTGAAAGACTTGGTGGCAGTTCACCTGACATATGCCAGTGATCCATAAGCCCATGACCAATTTAACCACCATTTAATGTTGTTATTTAGTAGGTGAATAATACAGTTTTGTACAAATAAATAGTCCCACACTAGTTGATATCCCACGGAATTAAACGAACGTGATACCGTAATGGAAGTCAAGTTGATAATATAATGCATACATTTGTGATTAATAACATATTCTATAAAGTCAACTATTATTTTGTGTACGTGCTGGCAGCACATATTGGTCATGTCATGCGTGAATTTACTTTATAATTTAGCAAAATATAATAACTTGAATGACTGAAAAAATGTGTATGATCTGATTAAGTACCTTAATTCAAGTAGCCTACGCGGAATAACAAGTTTACGCAGAAATAAACTCCGTTCGATGAGGATGTTTGAATATTTACAATTCAATTGAAGGGGCGTTTTGGAGAATGAGAAGTAAAATACGAAATAGGAAGAATTTCTGGGATATCAGATCTTTATATCAGGCATCTAAACAGACCTCGATTTGCGAGGGCTTCTGCGCTGCTTACATGCGTAAGCATACGAATGCATTTTGGGAAATATAGTCCAGTCAAAGCATTAGCCAGTATTATTATAACTATGAGTATTAGGCCAACTTGTCATCGTCTTTTGAAGTTGTTGGGTTACAAATTAGATAGCATACGTTTCTTCTTGGCGTAGATTACAAAAGTAAATTTCTTGAAAAAATATTACTATTGCTGATATAGCCTATTATCATATAAGTACATTGGCTACCCACAATGTCAGTAATTTAACTCCGGGTTTATACTGTTGGGGAATAGCAAATACGTTAAATCATGTAGGGTTACCCTATGCCTACACCCTATCCAACCCACGTCTCTCAAAACGAGCTCGCCTCTGTTGGACCCCTGCCAAATGCGTACGTGCCAACTTGCTTGTGGCTTGTCTTAAAGATAGCGTGCAGCCTCTGAAGCCAACAGATTCAAGTTCATTCATAAAACATTTAATTAAATCAAGCCATTATGGTTCACATTATTATTTGATATTCGTCATGTATCCTAATCTCATAAAGCTCAAGCAACTACACCCGTTTGTTTACTATGAAAAATAACGAGTGTATTTAAACAAATGTAATCGCAATCAAAATGTATCACAATAACGTCTGTTTATGAAAACATGTCTTTTTGTGTGAAAGGAATTTCACAAATGCAAATCCGGAATAAAACAAAAACAGACAATGTACACACAAGGGATTTGACGTTGCGGGGTGGTGTTTGTGAAATCACGTCAGTGTGGGAGTCGCAAAAGCAAGCGCACGCAGATCGGCGCCATGCAATACAGTCGGACCGATAGTTAGCTTGAAAATGTCTTGGAGATTGCAGCCGCAGCGAAGTGTGTGCTTACCTGCACATTTTCTTATATTTTGCTGACATATAAAGAGCAGGTTGAATACATATGATAAATTATTATGTTTTACCGTTGGGGAGAACTTGTTTTTATTTACCGTAATGTAATAGCGAGTGGATTAAAAGTTATCTGTTACAGGACGCGTGTGAAGGATTGGAATTAAAGACACAGTGCACACATTGTTCTGGATACATTGTAACATGGAAGAGAAAAGTGCATTTGAACTGGACCGAGAACGACAGTATTGTGAACTTTGCGGGAAAATGGAGAATCTCCTGAAATGCGGTAGGTGCAGAAACTCATTCTACTGCAGCAAGGAACATCAAAAGCAACACTGGAAAAAACATAAGCTAATTTGCAAAGAGGCAGACAAACAGATACACAACAAGTCAACTCCAACACAACAGTTAGAAGGTGGAAAGGAACAGGAGCACTCCCAACAAAAGAACCTTGCTCTACAAGCAGAGAGCGCATCCCCGAACGGTGACAGAATAAAAGGGTTCATAACAAATGCTGAAGGACCGGGAATCGCTGACAGACCACCAGGAGATGATGCTTCTTACAATGCCAAAATTAATGGACAGTCTAGACCCTCACCTCAAAAACTTGCCGTTGAGTATATCGTCCCATGTATGAGCAAGCATGGCATTTGTGTTGTTGACAACTTTCTTGGAGAAGATACTGGACTGTCTATTTTAGAAGACGTCAAGGCTCTGCACAAAACGGGCAAATTCACAGATGGCCAACTGGTCAATCAAAAAAGCGATTCCACAAAAGATATTCGAGGGGATAAAATAACATGGATAGAAGGCAGGGAGTCTGGCTGTGAGAAGATACGTTTTCTGATGAGTCGTATGGACGACTTGGTCAGACACTGTAATGGTAAACTTGGAAACTACACGATAAATGGAAGGACAAAAGTAAGTATAGCGTTAGTAAAACAACGTATTCGTTTTCATAGTTTGCTCATCACAGCAAATGTTCAGATGGCTGCATTTGTACCGGTAGCTAATTATTACATTAATATGTTGCATAAACCATGCTTTAGTGTCAACAACCCTGAGCACTACACAACACATCTTTCAGTTAGCAGGACATTTCCTTTACTCTATATGACTCACCCTATCTTAACCCCCTGTGTCAATATATGAACACCCTGAGTCATCTAGTCATGGGTATCAGCATGGCCATGGTCATGAGTAAGTCGGGCTGTAATAATTGTTTCACAAAGCATTTTGTTGGATGTGAAACCATTGCCACAGGAAGAGCTGGGTTTACATGCTGTGCTCATTGCAAACTGAATGGTATGACACTGCTCTCTCATGCATACATAGGTTTATTAACTTGCATGTATTGCTGTTCTCAAACAGAACAACTGTAATATATTTAAGTCTACTGCATCATGCACCAAATAAAGCTTCATATTCTGGAAGAATATGAAGAAACAATAGTGACATTGCAACTTGGGTTATACATTTAATTCTGTTTTCTATATTATTGACAGCGTAGGATTGTGAGGTTGGAGACCTCCCCTTGAGGGCTGCTGGTTTAAATGCTCCATGTCAACATGTACACACCCTGCTGAACATGTTCTTCAGTAAGACACTGAAACTAGTTCCAAAGGTGTTGTACCTTAGCACAGTGGATTTCAACCAAGGGGGAAGGGAAGGGGGTGGGTAAAGATAGTTCCAAAGAGCTGCAAGTGTGATCTTGAGATGATGGGACATTATTTAAAACAATGAGCCTCATTTATCAAGTGAAATACCCAGAGGCCAAAGCCAAGACCACATATACATGTTTTTAACACAGGGATTTTCTTACTTAGTTCTTAAAAAAATGTCCGTCTATACTAGCACGGTTAAAATTTGTTTTTAAAAATCACAAAATAACAAAACACACTGTAAAGAGAAATCGCTTCATGTAAGCAAAGGAAATAACGGTGTCAAAGGCAGGCAGTTTGCCTGTGGACAAAGGCCAAAACATAGAAAAAGCAATGCTTTTGTGGACGGCATCAATATGCGCTCAAACATGAGACATTTGCCATTCATTTTTTGACTACTTGCATTGTACTTTAGAGTGTACACAGATGTAGTCGCAATGCAGACTGTTTATCACGTCTCTTGTGGGAAAGGGGGCTGGAATATCTCCTTGACATGGGAGCCTTGTGGGCAAAAAGGTATTGAACCACTGCCGTAGCAGACCCTGGTCTAGTGGTCTCTGGGTTTACATTTTAGGGGAAGCAATACAAATAAGTTTCACAGATCAATAAAGCAGAACAACAAATGGTGTGTTGTATGTAATCTAGGCTGAAGACTGGCTGATATTTATGTACACACACACATTGTATTCTAACGTGGCATATGGAAAAGAATGAGGGCAGACAGCTGCTAATCGTACATTTGATGTTTGTGCATTTGACACAATAGCGGAGCAACAGTACTCAAGCAACATTACATTTGCAATCTTGGATATTCACGTTTACCTATGATAAACCAATTAAAGTAATGGATGGCATTGAGGCTTGAGAGCCACTCTGTTTTATCTGTCTGCTAGACCTGTCATTGTCGATTGGCATACATTTGTGACTTGGGAGATTGAGCTGGGCAGTAGGCTAATTCATCATTAGTCAAGTACAATGATGACATCAGTCAGTGAAATAGGCTGCTAAAAATATATATACATGAAATGTTTCAATATTTTCATTTAAAGACAAAGTTGGTGAATGTCTTAATGGGGTTAAAATAAGAGATGTGTCAGTTTAACAAACTCAGCTCTGTCCAGATAGACCTCGACTTACTTACGACTTGCATGTGACCTGGTCAACGTGACATTGTGCCCTCTGACAGCTCTCAGCCACCCCTCTCTCTCTTCACATGGGATATGGATGGGATAGGCAGACTATATACAATCATTCCATAAGAGTTGGACCTAATGGCCTTTTTATTAGATCTTAGAAACAACATGTCACCCTGGTGACTCAGAGGATGTTATGGTCAATGTGCTATATTTTAGTGAAGATCAATAGAGGGCAACACATATACAGTATCAGTTCATATGACGTCCATAACCTGTAAAGCATGCAGCCCGCTACTAAACAACGGCAGAGGAAGTTTAGCATGATCATATCGTGTCTTAAAGGCATACGATTTAACTATTGGTTTACAAATACTACTTTCTTCAGTACATTAGGCACTTCATAGAGTTGGGCTGCTATTTGCCTTATATTAATAACACTGTAATAATTATGTTTTGATGATTAGCACATTGTGTCCCTCCAGGGTAAGTTTTACTATCTCAGCCCCATTCATTGTGAAACCTATTAGCATTTTTGCTCTCTGTTTGTCTTTTTGGTTTGGAGTAGCTGCTTTGCCACATGACACACAGTCTAGTTGACATTAGCAGTTGTGCAGCTGGCATCAAATTGAGACGTTAAGAGGTTAGTTCCTACCTACTGCCCTTGTGGCTTTGGCAAACTCATGGCGGTACGTGGACCAGGGAAAGCTGCATAACTAACAACATAACAAATGGAGTGCCACCAGTATCAACTTTACAAATATAAAGAGGAGAAAAGAAGACAATAATTTAGGATATTTAATATTATTTTTTTCCTTTCCCTCAATTACATTGTGGGTAATTGCAATCAGGAAAACATAATTCACCATATCATGCAATCGTCAGTATCATGTAATCGGGGATAACACACATTACCAATATATTATTCAATTCTCAAAGCTAATTGCTAACAGCAATATTAATACAGTACTTACATTTTAAGAACAGGAAAGATTATATTTGAAGACAAAGGGAATTGAATCAGCATCAAAATGGGTTGAAGTGTTACTGGATAAATTTAAAAGTTTATTTTAAAGTTATGTTTTCAAGGGTGAGGGGGGGCTTGAAGATAATTTCTTGTCCACGGGCACGAACAAAATACATGGAGAGCCTGAGCTTGTCAATAACGCGGGGTATGTGCAGACACATTCTAATTAATACAATGGCACATTGCGCAAAAATCAAAACAAAGTTTGTGTTGAAAATAATGTTTAAACCATACATTTTTTAGCTTTTTTTTTTACAGTTAATTTGAATTGTTTACAGTCTTTCAAGTTGTCCCTCTATTGAGGGACCATTGACTTATTAGGACTTCTGAATTCCCAAGGAAGTTGATCCATGACCTAGATTTTGTTTTTAACTCGTAACATAAGCAGGCAAGAGGAAGTCATGTGGTAACCGCCCCAGCACACTGGAGCAGAAGTTATATAGGATACATTTGTCACCCGCAGTGCTGACATGTTATATACGGTACCATGCCTGTCCTTGTCCAATCATTCTCATAGGTAGGGTGCTGCAAACAAATCTCACAGTAAAATGCTTGTGACCAATTGAAGCCCTTAAATTCATTAGACAGGTGGCTGTGCATTTATTTATTATGCATGTAAGTACATTAGACATACAGTAACAATATAACCAAGGTTCACAAATCACAGTAAGCCTGAAAGTATCACCAAGCTCACTATGGCCAGCTCCTAACCCTATACAGTACATAGCAGTCTTGTGTATGTTGAGCAGGCATATTCGGTTGTGTGAGCAGCAGCATTCCTTCTGACTCAAGGTGTTTCAATATACAGTAGGTGTTCCATCAGAGACATGCTGTATACCATGGGACATTGTTGACTTTATTGGACAACATTTACGCCTGTGACTCAAGGTGTTTCGATATACAGTAGGCTCACATCTTTCTGACATCTGCTGCAAATATTTCATGGAATTCAGCCTATAAGAAGTAAATATTGCCTCAGTCAGTATTTAATAGTAGACCTCAAGACGGAGCTAAACTAGAAGCAATCCAATAAAACACAGATCACAATGTGTCTGTTGTTGTAATACTCAGCATCGCTATGGCGATGCAGACATGACAGATTAAACTTTACAGATAAGTGCACAATTATCTCTGTTTACTATGGTGCGGCTGTCCAAACCACTCCTGGCCTAGTTCCAAATTCAGCTTGAGAAAGAGCTCTCCTGTTTTGACTGCTTCCAGCTGTAGAGTGATGGAGGATGAGGATGAATCAGATATCAGGACAGGATATCATCTCTAAGGCATAAAGGGGTGAGATTGATTTGATTTTGAACAATGCAAATATTTATATTGTAATGGTCGACTGTGAAGTTGGTCATGGATGGTTGCTGCTGAGTTAACATATAGAGACCACGTTTCTGATGCCCAGAGACTACTTCTCTCAACTGTCAATGTTTAGCTTTGTAGTCATGTTGCTCATGCAACCGAAACCTCTATCTTTGGTTTAAATGCTCAAGTCTTCACACTAAGAGAGAACGATAGTACATAGAAGGGGTTAAAGGTTGCATGGCCAATGTATATGTCCTTCTATTGTGTTAGTCTATGGTAAAAAGAAAAACATATATAACTTAACCGTCATTTCTTTAAACAGGGATTTCCTCTCCACTCTACACCTTAGTTTGACTGATAAAATGAGAAGGCCTCCCACTTAGGCCTGGCCCAGTCCGTCATGTTTCCCACACCCTCCGCCCCTTAGCTACAGCTAACTGTCTGGATAAGCTTCTTTTCTATTAAGCGAGCAGACCCCTAGCAGTGCTGCCATCTCTTTCCCCACAGCTCATATCAGTATGTAAAGCCTTGTTTTTAGATGATAGCATTATCAATGTCAGAAACATACAGAGGTGATAAGCCTATGTCATCGGAGAGTTAAAAGGCGTTACTCTTTGCTGTTTTGGACTGGGTGGTTTATTTTGTACAAGCTCCAGGCTACTCCCTTTTGTGAGATGAGTTGAATGTGTGGTGTTGTGAGAATATTGCCAGTTTAGGTTATTTTAATAGTTGCATTGTATGTTAACAGTCAAATTCCTACTGATTACTATAGTAGCACCTTGATGCCTTTAATAGGGTTGTTAGAGGATATGTTTACAATATAACCTAATGGATTATAACACCATACTTCTGCACTACTCCCACACACCACCATGCCAAAGGGGTGGAGGTGGGTCCCAGGTAGACTGAAGAGGCCTGGTTCGTTTTGGTTGGAGTTTTTTAAAATGAAGATTTAGTCTTAGTTTGCTTTGTCTTCTTGGATGTTCTGCTTCTGCTCCTGTGTTCAAATGGCAGCTTGGTTTATTTAAGGTTGAATATTCAGTTGTCAGTGGATAATTGACAAGTAGGAATAAAAATAAACATTTGCACTAATCTAAGCATGTACAGTTTTACTCTTACTATTGTTCTTCTGAGAACAAGCCAACTATATTGGGAAAACAAAAAGAAAAGTGCTGCCACCGCATTCATTTAATAGCTCGGTGCTCCCTGAAGAAGGCTTGTGGGCCACAACGTCTGCACAATGCCTTTTTCATCATTTGCCATGTTGTCCTGTTAAAGGCTTGTTATTTATTTGGAGTTATGTGCCCGTGCCGTGAATATTTTAGAAGTGTAATTGTATGTCTAAAACTTTTTTGTTTGTTTGCTCAAGCCAAATATATTCTTTAGTATGGTTTTGTGAAAATATGTTTCCTTTCAATATGATGTCAGATTAAAATTATTTTGACTCAAGACAGTTTAATACTACAGTATGAAATGCTAAAGTATTCAAAATGAATGATCCTATGGATTGTTTTAGATGCACAGTATGCTGCCTGTTACAGAGAACTGAAAATATCAATATAGATTTTATTTTTTGGCTGCATTAAATGCTGGTCTTTTATACTGCGGCAATGAAGCCGAATGTTTGCATTTAATTTTCCATTAATTTGCCATCTCATCTAAAGAGCCCTTAGATGAGATCCCCACACCACACCACACATATTCTCTCTCTCTCTCTCTCTCTCTCTCTCTCGCTCTCTCTCTCTCTGTGTCTCTCTGTGTCTCTCTGTCTCTCTCTCACCCTTTACCTCCCTGCTGACATTCTCTGTGAATGCCAGTAGCCTCTATGGAATGTAAACAAACCGCATGGCGAGCTGGGTCAGCCTCCTAATGAGGACCGTAGGAATGTGGAAAAATAGGTCAGTAATACAGTAGTGTCAAGACGATAATACATTCCTTAAAGGCACATAAATGAACACTTATTAATGGTGTAATTAATATAACAACTCTGACTTACGCTGAGTTTAATCGCTGCAGTACAAGAGTTTAATGCAGTAGAGTGGTGGTCTTTTATGTTGTGGTACAGTCAGGAGAAGTGTGCATATAAAAATGCATAATATACTTTTGTTTTACTACAACAAACTTGAGTTTGTAGAACAATGTAATATGCCTTAAAAATAATTGTAATGCATTTCAAATGTTTGGGGCACAGATCCTGAGGGAGCACCCTATGGCATTTTGTTTTAAGCAAACATTCTCTAGTCTAGAATGACCTATTATACGTTTTAAACAGTCATTCAAAAGGCAGACATTGATATTTGCAGAACTATAATCTAATAGTACTGTAAAGTCTACATTATTATTTTCTTTGCTCTCAAGCTAGATTTTCTAACATACCTAGATCATGCCATAGGAGGCTTTTTAAGACCTCGTCCTAAATGACGACAACGCTTTTCTTCAGTCTAAATTTAACCAAAGCTATTTCCACTCTGTCTAGGAAAATGTTTAGGTAGGGGAAATACCTATTGCCAACTGTATTTGTTCACCGTGGCCGTTCCATAGTACTCACTTTTCAATGGAAAAGGGAGATTGAGGACAGGATCCATGTAGAACCGCTGCTGGCATCGCACATTTAGCCATTCCCCTCCTCCTCGCTCGCGTGTCAACCTCGAGCCCTTTCGTGACTGTGGCTAACGTGTTTACCCGTCGCTGGCCTTTGAACCGGGGGCCCGGTAGTAGCCGTGCTGCAGAGGGAGGCTCATCTAGCTTTCCTCACGCTCTGCACGTAGCAAAACCATTAAAACACTGCTCCCTCTGGAGAGAGGCCAGAAGGCAAAGTTTATAGCAGTTCACTCTCACTCTCTCCCTTCTCATGTATAATACATACACACACAGTGGTGTAGTCGGTGTAGCAGAGGTGTCTAACAGGAAGCTGGCTGCCGAGCCCCTCAACCTGCCCCCCCAAAACCCCCTGGTAACTACCAAGCAGTCTGCCCTCGCCATGTGCTCCGCCCATGTTGGAAAGAGGGCCCTGGGCTATTATTTGTCAGTGACGAACTATGGGAGAGGCCGTGACACCACGTCTGGTTGTGGGAGGTCGGCGCTTTGCTTTTGAAGGTCCCTACAATGTCGTAACCCGCATGGGGAGATGCAGGCAATCTGTGTAAACTGACGTAAGAGGCTGCCGTGAACTATGCAGGGTATTTGGTGTGAGACGTGTTGTTTTCGAAAGGTTATCGCATCTCCTTCCTCGGCATAACATTACACCAAACACACCGCGGATTACAAATGTGTTAAAGACCACTTGAACACGTCTAATCTGTTCAAATGTATTATGAGTTCTCAGAATAAATGATGCTATGGTGTATGTCATTCCACGTGTGCAGAAAGCCTTTTTGCTTATCGTATCTGCGATTAGACAAAGTACGGGGGCTGTGTCCTACCACACTCCATCTTATTCACTAGTACCTGCTTGTTCCTTGTGATGACGGCACGCATGGACTGTATGAAATAAAATATGTATCTCGTCAGTAGCCAGACATTGCATTTTTTGCATTCTCCAAGGAATGTTCACTTTCATTTTAGAGGAGCGTGTTTTTCTATTTGCCATGCATTAGGCAAAACAGCGTTTGGCTGCAGCACCAGTGTTTAACTTATGGTAATGTTTGTGTGTGCGTTTGGCTGCTGTTTACACAAAGAGGTTTATGACGATAACACACCGGAGGGTTCACTGCCAAGCAGTTTGCCATATTCGAGCAGGAGATGGCACGGGAAAGTTTACATGTGCCCTGATATCTATTGGTTGTTTTCTGTGTTTCATGTTCATAATACCATAGCTGGCTTGTGAAAAAGAGCCTTGTGGTACAATCGAGTACAATAGAGCGAGGTTATGCTAAGAAGGCACAGGCAAACCCAGTCACATTCTTCTGTATTCAGGCGACATGGGGGTTTATTTATTTACAGATAAACACCCCTTCTGTGTTCTAATGCCAACCTGGCCAATGCACCAGTCATTCTACATGTTCATAAGAGGCTTTTAAGAGGCTTCTTTCATCATGCTTCCGTAAATGAATGCCCATCCATTTATATCCTACTTCTATCCCTTTTTTTCTCTCCAGGCAATGGTGGCATGTTACCCCGGCAACGGCACAGGCTACGTGCGGCATGTGGACAACCCCAATGGCGACGGGCGATGCGTCACATGCATTTATTACCTAAACAAAGATTGGGATGCCAAGGTATGTGAATGGCACCGTGGTGTGAAGAGTGCTCCTCCGTGTGTCAGACATGCCTCCCAGTCAGTCCTGGAGGAATCACTGAACGATGTTTGCAAATTTAATTGAGCTGGGTGAAAGGCCATTAACAAATCATTAGCATTGTGGATAATAGGTCGTTTCCATATAACCACGTGGCCCAGGCTCAAGGGAGCAGCCATAACCCCCACCCCCACCCTGAACCAGCATCAGTCAGTATGTACCAGGCCCAAGGGAGCAGCCATAATCCCCACCCCCACCCTGAACCAGCATCA
>JAODOY010084535.1:0-14227 GCA_025399855.1 Forbesichthys papilliferus
TTCACCCCCTCCCGATTGAGAGGGGGTGGGTTAAAGGAAAGGAATTAATTAAATGTAGACTGTATACGAGAGAAGAAAAGTCACCAAAATCGGGGGACCATCACGTTACTCTCCACAACCTTTGGTTGAAGCCAACGGTTGCGTTCTATAGGGCCTACTGTAGTAAAATGCAGATTAAGAAGGTCTGGAGTGAAAACAAATGCTGTTGTTCATTCTATCTGCTAAATACTTGACAGATAACAGGTTGCTTGTGTGCTAAAAGGGTTAGCTTATCACCCATCACTTTATACTAACACACCCAATGTGTATCTGTGCATGTTTATGTGTGTGTGGGTGTTGCTATGTGTACAGTGTGTGCGTGTGTGTTTGCGTGTGTGCCTGTGTGTGTGTCCCACTCACCCTGGAGATGGTGAGGGGCATGTTGAAGTCCTTCCCTCCCTGAAGCCGGAACCCCCAGGGGGCAGGGCCTAACAAGGTGACACTGTAGTTCCTGCTCATGCTGTCCCTTGGATATACCTCAACGATGATGATGTCACTGACAACTAGGGCGTCACTTGACGGGAGGCGGGCGGGCGGAGGAGCGTGTGGACCGACAGTGACGTTGCTTTGCGATGGCAGACTGTGAAGGCTGCAGGCGTGCTCAACTGTTGCTTCAAGGTCTAGGAGGAGATCAACTGGAAAACAGACATGGGAGTTGTTACTGTGCGGTTACATAAGAGGTCAGAGGAAGATTTAGTAACGCAAGTGAGAAACTGGGACAGGGGTGAGAGAAACAATACTATGCACACAAACACACACACACAGTATTGCTGCAGTCTTTGTTTACATGGCACACGTACACACACAGACACAGTTGATATGTCTTTGTTTACAGGGCATACGTGTGCAGTTTTCTGCTAAATAAGAAAGTATTATACTTTAAAGAAAGTTTGGTTTTCCTTTTACAAAATGCCAATAATATGAATGAACAATATTAATAATATAATAATACAAATATTAATAATAATATAAATGAATTTGTATTACTTATATCACATTGCCCACCCCTAACCCTAGCACATGTAGGCTACAAAACACGTTATTATTAACCAATTAAATGTTAATAGGTATTCAGTCTTTCAGGTCAATGGGTTTAGAGGGATTTGACAGTAAGCTTTAAAAATAAATACTGGTAAAAAGCAATGGAAACCGTATTTTTAAGTAGCTTTTTATAGCCATTGAACAACACACATTAGCACAGCAAAGCAATTACTACATCTCAACACTCTAACATGAAAAGCTACATCTGCAAATGGTTTCCTATTAAACATGTAGGGAACAGCTGTACCTCTTTGAAGGAGAATCCTGTCAAGATGGCAACGTCTTCTTCAGGTAGAGAGAACAATATACGGTGCCTAGATTCCCATCAGCAAACACAGCAAACACACAGCGCCTTGCGAGTGTGTGCGCTCTTATATACCGGCTAATGACAGAGGGGAGGGGATTGGTGGAGGAGTAGAGCTGTACAGCGGATGGCCTGGGACAAGCGAGGCATTGGGGGGAGGGAGAGAGAGATAGAGGAAGTGAGAGAAGGAGAGAGAGAGAAGGGGGGGGTGAAAGTGAGAGAGGAAGTGAGAGAAGGAGAGAGAGAGAGAGAGACAGAGAAGTGGAGGGCAAGAGAGGGGGGGAGTGAGAGATAGAGGGTGAGAGAGAGAGGTGGAGGGAGAGAGAGGGCGGGTGAGAGAAAGACAGAATGATAGAGAGGGAGAGAGAGAGAGAGAGAGAGAGAGAGAAGGGGGGGATAAATTGGCGGAAATGAGGAAAGGGGTGGGGAGGGGAAAATGAGGACGGGGGCTGGAGGGGGTATAGGAAGAATCCCACCCTCCCCCCACACACACACAGGACACAGCAGGGGGAGGGGAGGCATGGGGGAGGATATAATGGTGTTGGGGGGTGTGGCGGTTTATCTTTCATCCAGATATTTTAGGAGCATAGGCTCAGAGCGGCGGGCGTCGTGATTTAAGACGGAATCAGCCGTAAAGCCATAACACAAACACAAAAGCCCCCATTCCCCCCCCCCCACGGCTCTCGTGTTGCAATGACCTGGTGTGGAATCAGCTCACCGATCATTAGGTATTATGTTTATCTCATGAAGGTGCTGAACCCTGGTCCAATCGTGACTGGTAGTGTGGTGACCTTTGGTATGGGGTCAGCGAACGGAAGCTACACCGTATTACAGTTTCTGTCAAAATCAGTGAATACCTACTCACAACAATATCTGCCCGTGTGTGTTCTGTGTATAAAACATTATGCTATGTGCTTCTACACAGACCTGGCCCTGTAAATGGGAACATAAACAAAGTGGTGCAGACCGCACCACACAATATAGCCTTAAATGTGTATCTAACGTGGGGGGGGGGGCTTCTGAGGGAGCAAACTATGACATTGAAGAGAAGAAGAGGTGTTTTTTTTATCAAGTTTAAATAACAACAATCTTTCTCCAGCATCCATGACTCCACCTTTAATAAAGCAACATGTTGTTCTGCTGCGTCATGCAACTATATGAGCCTTAGCAGAGTGTAACTAGCATAATTACATAACGGGAATGTCTTTGGCTACATATACTGTACCGTGGCAGACATGTATCTATCAAGTCTGCTACAGTACGTCAATAAAACGTGTTTTTTTACCTTCCTGTTACAAAGGTCAGTCATTTATTTCATCTCCTCCTCCTTTGCCTCCATAGGCAATATTGACTTTGAACATATTGGCTGATTAACTGATTTAGCTGCAAGAGCGCTATTTAACACTTCTCCCATCCTTTGGCCATATTCACACACACACACATGCACGCACTCGCGCGCGCACACACACACACACACACACACACACACACACACAAGGATACTGGCCAAGATGTCATGTTCACAGAGTAACCTGTGGGACGAGTCCTCAACTGAAATCAGGGTTCTCATAGATATACCACAGCCAAGGAAGAGAAGAGGGAGAAAGCGAGAGAGCGTGTGAGTGAAATAAGAGAGAAGGGTGAGGGGCCGATGAGGAGAGTCTGGGACACTTGACCTTTGTGACCAGCTGAATACAATCTCTCAGTGAAAAGACCAACTGTCACAGATAGATTACATTAAATTCATAAAACGCACATGAGAGCTTGAAGGAGATGAAACTACGATGCAATACACAAATGCACTAGGATAAACGTTACAACAATGTGTATAATTTCTTCCAGTTCCATTCCAATGCAGGCGACCAACTTGCCCAACAATAGTGGCAATAGCAGAGCAATGAACTGCTCTACGAGGAGAGTGGGAACGCTGTTATTTTTCCACAGCAGAGCCAAGTGGGCCTGAGATGTGCCAAAGCTAGCAAAACTTTTACAGCATGGAATCACAGACAGCAGGGTGTTCACTTGAAAGTGTGACACAGATGACTGCCCATGTCTGTTGGCACGATGTGAACAGAAGTAGCGCATGTTTGTTTGGGGGCATTTGGGTAATGAGCGTATCCCTGTTGGACCATATAGAGGCAAGTCTGCATGGCAAATGAGTTGGCCTTGTTTGGTAGTGTAGTGAAAAAGCAAACCAATGGATAAAACATACCCTTCCTGAGCCTTCTCGGGCTGGCAGAAAACAGCTTTCTGTTGACACGCCCCGTCACTTAAGGACTAGTCATGCTAAAGCGTACCTTGGCAGTTATTTATGCTATTAAAATATCACCAGTCAGCATGATGTTACTGTTAGCTAGCTAACCGTTAGCTAGCTACATCTGTTAGCTGACATGTTATGAGATGGCTTGGGAACAGGAAGGAAAAGAGGAAGGAAGGTAGAAAGTTTGTAAGTAAGTACACATAAGAGTAGAGAAGTGAGTGAATTTCAACAAAAACAAGATGGTGAAATCATAAAAAATCAGTATAACAGAAAAATAAGTAGCCATATAAAGGATATATGGCCAACGTCTAACATAAGGTGTATAATTTAATTTCTGTCGTCTAATATGTAGTATTAAAAAATCCCGTTTTTGTCACAATTGCATATCACAATAGTAATGTATGTGTTTTGTTAACTGAACTAAGACCGGTTTTATCAATAAAAAACTGCTATTAGTGATTATCCTATATTTGCCTAATTCCAGTAAAAACAATAATATTAACGCTTCATGAAGGCACCCCATAATTCACAAAAAATATAAAACAATCCTGACCTATCAATGTGCCATAGTCAAAATTATTGTATACATCATCAAAATATTGGTAGAGAAATGTATATTGTTCTATCACCCAAGTATAAATGACGTTATATAAAAATACAAGCAGTTTAATGCTATGAAAATAAGGTAATATGTCAAATAACAATAGAGATAGTGATATTGTATAAAGAGTATTCAAGTATACAAGGAATCCTTTTTTCTGTCCAAAGATCTGTTCCAGACCCCACATATGCTCAGCTTTGCATCAGAGTTTAGCACCCACCCACCCAACTATACCAACAAATACACTTGAGCACCACCCCCCATATCAGCATGATAATCTGGCCTTCAAATTACTGTTAATGCATTAACAAAAGGGGCCACCCCCTTAGTCCATTTACCATTTACAACCAGCTCCTATGCTGCACCATCCATACATGCACACACACACACACACACACACACACAAAATAAATGTATGATTTGTTGTGTTATACCAGCTGTGGGCTGATTGTTTTACTTAGTTTTCAAACAAATGACCATACATTGCTATGAATGACATAAACATGTATTACAGTTAAATTAAAATGGAAGTCACAGTAAATAAAATTCTAACACACACACACACATATATATATGTATATATATATGTGTGTGTGTGTATATGTGTATATGTGTGTGTGTTAGCATTTTAACAACAACAACAACAACAATTTTTACTTTCATTTGCAATATAAGATCTTTTTGGACTCTCACTAATGTGAAAATGTAGGCCTATGTACAAATAAATGTACAAACAAACATGTATGTGAATGCAATAGTGATATTGGGTTTTGCACAGAAAATCTTAAACTTGTCAAATAACGTCATCCTTCACTACGTACGATACCACACCCAAACCACACCTCAAAATGACAGTTTAATGCAACAATCTAGCTCAAAGAAGCATCATGTTAGAAAATAATCAAGAAAAGAAATTAAAATGATGCCACCATAATAGCATTCTAGATGCTGTGGCAAAACACCACAGAATTACTGCATGAGTCACGTAAACAGACATGTTGAATGTTAAAGAGCACAATGAGGCTCTGTGCAAGACGTGAACCACTCCCAACTGTCAATGTGGCAAATGGCACGGTGTGAAAAAGACCATGCGAAGTCAGTAAGCCTTGAGAAAAACAGCAATAAGGTATAATGCACATGTTGTTCTATGACACATTTCTGCCCTGCAAACAAGTCTATCCCATAAAGCCTACTTTAAAAGGAATCTGTTTGGTTAAGTGGGAGAAGCATGACAAATTAGAGGTATTGTGTTGTGTGCCTTGCTTTGTGCGGTTTTATTGGGAAGCATCCTAGCCAAAACAAATAGAGATATTCTGTGATTACACGCGCATGCGCGCACACACACACACACACACACACACATACACACAGGTAAACATATTACAGTAAGCCACACAAACCATCAATATTCAAATTGAGTCAGAGTAATTATCTGAGAACCATCTGACCAGTCTGACCTGCCAGGGCAATAACCATTGTAAGTCTCTCATCCAATATTAATTCACACATAACCGTGTTTTCTGCTATCTTTTCTGTCATTTGAAAATTAATATACAGTTGTGCAAGTTCCTTGGGGAATAATTACCCAATTAATGTCCCCTTGGGTGAATCAAATAATAGTTAGGCTTTGTGCTTTTCAAGTTCAGGAAAACTGGAACATGTCCTATCAAATTCCATTCTGCTTCTAAAAGCACCATTTATACGTGAGCTCAGGCAACATTTAGCAATTAGCTGCCCTTACCCTCAGTAGAAAGTTGGAATTAAATGTATAATATTTTCTCACGGCCATGTTTTGATTTAACTGTATTCTTCCCTACTTAATCCCCACTAATCACCGTCTAAACACAATTAGTAAACAGGCACTAACTCCGGATCCCAGCTATGGAAATGCTAGAGAGTGTTCCCGGTGCATAGATGAGGGTGCTATCAGGCCCCTCGGCCCAAATGAGCCTCGTATCGCCTCGCTGAGCTCAGTGACCGTTTATAACCATGGAAAGAATTCCTCCCTATTACCAAGCCAACCAGATGGACACAGAGACACATCCATTTGTCTGGGCTCTGGTCATGAGGGGATTGTCTGTTCTGAGGACGATAAAGGGAGCAAAAGCTGGTTGTAGCAGCTGTCCGCTACACATAGAAATAAACACAGTACATGCACACACATGCAAACACACTAACTTAACACACATATCTGTTAAATGTTCAGGTCACGTCTGGGGCATTTAGAAACGGGCAGGATAAAAGCCACGTATAATGTTGCCACAGGGAAATGTTGACATTCAGAGACAAGCCAACCTCTCGATTTACTGTATACAGCTGCTTTAATTGTTTCCATCTTTCCCCAATTTGAAATAAGGATCATACTGTAGATTAAAAAACCAAGTAATAGTATTACAGCTATAAGAAATGAGAAAAGGTCCCACATTAATTCACAGTCGTGTTTAATTTAGCTGTGAATTGACAATCCATTACAAATGACTTAATACCTCTTGAGCTGGCATTTGAACAGGGTGAAATGGCGCTGTATGGACATGAGTCATTCAGAATATAGTTTCAACAAGCTCTAACCAGTGTTCACCCGCATACAAACACACCAAAAAACCACATACTTGAGGCATGGAGGAAGGTTTGTATGCCTTTTCAAACAATACACACACTAGTTCCTTCCTCTCTAAGGAGGCAGCTGTTGTGTGATGAAGGAAGAGAGGAAGGGTTAAGTAAACACAGAGATCCTGGGAGACAGACAAACATGTTAATTATAAAAATTAAAAATAAATAAGATTAGTTTCTGTACAGTTTACCACATGCAAGCCTGTTTAAAAGTCTGTTGCAACAGAAGCGTGTGTGTGACACCATATGTCCACGCAGGGGTAGATTTAGCAGTCTCATGGGGAGATCAAAGCATCTGCTCCATTGACTATACGCACAAGCGCTGGGCATGACCAAACGTCAATAGGCCTGCCCCACACCCCCACGCCATCCATCAAATGGTACCACTTTATTTAGATTCATTTTGACTGTTCAAAGACATTTGTAATACTCTTTTGTGATTTTGTCTTAACTGCCTTGCCTTGCATTTTATTTTTACCTGAAACATGGATGGAGAGTGGTTTTCGTGCATTCCACCTGCCCAAATGCAAAAGTTTGCAAATGCCAATAGCTTTTCTGCAAAGCATACATCACTGCATATGCCTGGGTGTAGGTAGGCCTACTGAAACATTTATTTCTGTAATTGATCAAAATGTTTTAGTAAGTTTTTCTGAGCTATGAAATCTTCTGTTGTACCCTATTTTTCATAACTGTTAGCATAGGCTACTACATGGTAAACAAAACAATATGGTGAGTTTATTTGTGTGTGCAAAAGAAATGGTCGCTGGCTATATGGCTTTCATGCTTGCCAACAGGCAACAACAAATGTGTAACTTAACGATCTGTCTCTTTCCATCACTGATTCCATGCTGTGTTGTGGTCGCTCTTATGGAGCCATGTTGGCATCAAGCGGATGAATCTAGTTCTGTTTGAACCCGGCAGTCAGACTGTGACAGAGATGGCAAGGTCCCAACGTACGTAATTGGCCTTCGTCTTGAAAATGACAGGCCTGTCCCAGGGTCTTTTCACATTGCATTAATATGAAATGAAACATATTTTCGTTAGTGCATATTTAAAATTATTTCTTTATTTTTGCTTTATACCATAAAATAGCCTACTAAAGTAGTCATTGCAACTGTTTTTAACATTTATACAGCATATTTGTATATTTCTTAGATTACACAGTTCATACAGTTCATACTCGCAGAATATCATCATACACTAGTGTAGCACTAAGGGCTTTATTAAGACTGTACACATGGGTAGAGGTAGTACGCCAATGTCAAACAAAAACAAAACCACCAACATTTGCTTGGTGGAGGTACTTTGTAGGATACAAAGTACCTCCGCCCACACCGCCCCTATAAACACAGCTATGCAGAGCATAACAGCGTAAATCACAGGCCAGGTATGCTGGTTAACAGATGACATAGTATACAGTATAGTTTCTTAAAATTGTTACAGATAAAAAGGTATAAGCCTCTAAATTAAGTAATTTAAACACATTTGAGACAAAATGATGATTTCCAGTGTAGGCCAACTAGATTTTCTTACAATACTGTATGTAACATTAAGCTTGCCATGTGTTAATTGTAGCTTGTCACTATTCATTTTTGGTGTTGGCCTGTTTCTCAAAGTGAAAACAAGCTGGATTTCACTGCACAATGATCAGGACAATATGGATTTTGACACAATAATAAACAAACTACTACTCCACCCTCTCTAGCAGAGGAGAAGAAATGAGCTCCATACGCAATGGAAAAAAGACTCACATGACAATAACAGCATCACAATTTCATTATGGTCAAGTGTCCAATGTTGGGTTCACTCGTCAGGTTTTTAACATAGTTTAACATCTCCCTCTAGTGGTAGCAGTCAAATCCACAACAATATTCACATTTAATCCCATCATAACACACAATGAAAAATATGAAGGCAATTTATGGCTCCATTTCTAAAACATATAAATGAAATAATACAGACTAAAGGTGAGATGACAAACTGCAGAATATTGTAGGCTATTGTAGCCTACTTTTATTTTGGAATAATTGATAGTTAGCATGATCATCTGGGTCACAATTTTAACCTCTACACAGTTCTTAGATTTCAATACAATTACACTGTAATTATCATGGAACACAACAGGATTTTATACAATAACAATAGACTAAATTATACATTTGTGGTCAAATTGAAAGTATGAATAAGAAAACCAAACTGTTGATGAATTTCAGTAGTGAAACTACATCTAGGACACACGTTGTAACAAAGGCAAATGTTTTTCTATGATGTATAGACTGAGACCCACTTGAGACATTAGGTTTAGCTCTGCATGTCACAGATCCTTGATGTACTAGTGGCTTGTTTCTGTCACGTGCGCTGAATTGTGGGCTTAAGCCTTGCCAGCCTCAATCACTATCAACTCAGATAATAACCAGGAAAGCAGCAGCACAGAGTTACAGGGACTTAAGCTTAAAAATAACTCTTGGCTTATAACACCAGGGTGTTAATGCTCTCAGTGTATTGATTTATTGATTCATGCATTTATGATTCAAGCTCTTTTGAAAGCATAAGATACAACATGGCTGTCAATAGTTACCATACAAGAGGACACAACATCAAACTTGTTTAAACAATGCAAGTAGAGAAAGAACAAGGGGTTCATGGTTCAATAAATAGCATATACTGTAGGCTAACTTGTAATGATCAGTGTTGGGCAGTAACTAGTTACAGTATTAGTAACTAATTACTGTAATGTCATTACTTTTTCCAGTAACTAGTAATATAACTAATTACTTTTTCCAAAACAGTAATAACATTACAATTACTAATCCAAGTAATGCTGCATTACTGGGTTACAATAATGAGATTTCTGGTCCAATAGCAAACTTAGGGTAGGCTAATTGAACCAACCTGTCAATCATCTGGTTTGAGAGGCTGTAATGTTTTCACTTTGGCTGATCATTGACTCATTAGGTTCATTATTGTTCCAATAATGAGGATTACATTCTAAAATCTGGTTATGCAGGTTCACATTTTTCAGACGGGGCGAGGCAGGGTGGTGATTGTGAAAGTAATTTAGTAAAGTAACTATTAACGTAACTAATTACATTTAAAACCCATTAAAACAGTAATAGTGTTACTTTTTCAAGGTGTAATAAGTAAATAGTAACTTTTTACTATCTCTGGGTAACTTGCCCACCACTGGTAATGCTACAGTAAATAGCATAATAACCATTTGTTTTGCTGGTAGAATCATATTCTTCAACAATCTCTTGTCAATATCACAGGATCTTATTTTTTTTATTTTTTTATTTTTTTAATGGAAGACTGGGCTGTAATTCCCTTCACTTGGTTCATTACAGTAGTTTTGTTTTAAGGGGATAAATAATTGGAAATTCCCCTTTTACAGCAAGCAAATTAAAACACTTTGATGTCTGGTAGATTTACTGTATAGCAGAACAGACAATAAATGAACAGCCACAATTGCAGGATGGGTTCATTCATTCTCAACGGATAGCCAAATCAAGACTGACTATTATGAGTAAATAAAGTAGATACATCAATATCACTCTGGTGAGGTGAGAGTTACAATCAATATATAGGGTTGGAGAGTGGTTGTCAACCAAGTGATCCAGTTCATCAATAAAATAAACTTTTATTGAAGACCTCCATCAAATGAGTCTCTCCAAAAAATACAACTAAAATAAAATAAAACTTTGTGCATTTGCTTACGACTTCAACGTGCCGTCGTCCTGTTTGATCGCACTGCTGTCAGACGTGGGGCTGATCACCATAATGCACGGACGTCTCTGAGAAGACATCCCATCACAATTTGAGAAATCCACGGAGTTGCTCCGCCCGCCGCCCAGACCTCCACAAGGTGGCGCAGCCGACCAGATCCCGTCAGTGAGACTCTGGATCTTCCTCCGTGCAAAGACCAGAAGTGGGATGGTTGCCGTGGTGACAGAGTTGTGGACCAGCTCTTGCTCAGCTCTTGTGTTTGAAGACTCCGTCATGGTGCTCGGGTGCTGCTTGTTGTTGTTGTTGTGTAAAAACCCCACACACACACGCCCACACACACACGCACGCACGCACGCACGCATGCACGCACGCACACACACACACACACACACGTGCAAGCATGCAAAGACAAATAAATGATGAGGTCTCCAGGATATTATTATTATTATATTATTACAGGCGTTGGGGAAAATGTAACAGGAGTTTTTAATAACGCAACACACGTCACAACGGGAGAAGGAAAGAACAACTCAATCACACCCCAGGACCTGGGTGTGACACTGTCCAACTATTGGCAAATGTACTACAAAGTCACTTTGGATGAAAGCGCCTGCCAAATGCCATAAATGTACATGAACATGTGTGTATTTTGATAGGAGCTCCTGTGTTTTTTTAGCTGGCGACGTGTTTTGAATAACCAATATACTGTATAGCGAAGGCATTCACACACCACCTCTGGGCGTTCTAGTTATCAGTATTGCAACATATGCGTTGTTATTGTGTGTGCTGTTATTAACACCGTTTAGGGTCTTCTCACTGTATCTGCTATGCAGGTCTTGGCTGTCTTCTCTTCCAGCTGTTTCTTGCATAGCCTGTCCCTGCCGGGGTGCCCATGGGCTGACAGCCTTCTGGCACAGCTGTCCGTCTCCACGGGCAACGGGTCCATCTGCACATCCCCCAAAGCCTGAAGAGGACAGGAAGAAACACAGACAGGGGAGAAAGGAGTTGGCAATGCGACAGAACATAACATAAACATACAGAAATATAACATTCCAATACTAGCAGGCCAGCTACAAAAGAGCAGCTACCTCAAGGCAGAAAATCTATCGGAAAACCACTGTGATCTGTGATCTTCAAACCGACTTCGCTCAGATTCCTGCAGGCGGAGGTTGATTGGATGATTACGGTTGAACTGTACCCAATCAGTGGAGGGGTTGGAGGAGCCACTACCTACTGTATACCTGAGTCCTGGAAGCAGTCGATTGTTGACTGATGATGGAGTCCTTTAAGGAGGTGTTTCTGATTGCGAAGCAGATGCTTTTCTTTCGAGGGGCAGGAGAGAGAAAACGTAGACAGGGAACCTTTTCTGCCAAAGTTGTCCTATAGGACAGAATATAAACTTAATGTTTAAAAGGGAAATACACATTTAAAGTGTATTTTACAGGACCACAAAAATACCTATTCATTCATTCATGTTACATTAAATACATGTATAGGCTACTTAAATACAGTATGCTCTAAATCGACACTCATACAGTATTAATTACAGAATAAGCTGCAGTATTATGCTACAGTACATAGTTCGATGGAGGTTCTCATGGTTAACGTTATGGTTGTTGAAGAACACAAACATCTAACTAAGTACAAATTAAAATGTCTATTTTATACCTGTACTTGTTATGTATAATAGCATAGATGAAAGGGTTGTAGATGGTGGATGCTTTTGCTATGACAGCAGGGATGGCCTTGGAGTAGGGTGAAAGGATATCAGCATGCCTGTAAAAAAACAAGCTGTTGTACTGGACATCCAACATAACCACACAAATTGCCAGCATCAGTGACATTGTAGATCAGGGGTGGGGAATCCTGGTCTTGAAGGGCCACTGCCCTGCATGTTTTAGATGTCTCCCTGCTCCAACACACATGATTCAAATGAATTGCTCGTTATCAGGCTTCTAACAACCCATTCATTTGAATCAGGTTTATTGGAGCAGGGAGACATCTACAACATGCTGGACAGTAGCCCTCCAGGACCAAGACCAGGATTCCCCCCCGCTGTAGATACAGGTGGTTGAGTGAACAGTATGTCTGTAGCGCTCCATCTGTAGTGGTGCATTACGTTTATTCAATCATTATGGCATTAGGAGTGGGCTTAATGACTTACATTTAGAAAACAATGTAAGCTCTGTGTATGTGCGTGTGTGTGTGTGTGTGTGTGCGCGCGTGTGTGTGTGCGTGTGTGTGTGTGTGTGCGTGTGTATGTGTGCGTGCAAACAGACAACTTTTTATTTGTTGGTGTGTTGTGGTGATGTACTGTAATTTAAAGGTTATATAACTCCACATTTCCTCCCAGATATTTGGTTTAGGAAATGCTGTGACATGTTGGATTTACAAAGGATACAGGGGCAACCTTATTTTCTGTTGAATGTTTAGACTACAGTAGTTTGAAATAAAAACAAACATGTACAAATAGTGAAACTTGAGAAATTGCTGCAGTGTGGTCTCTTAATTGTTTCCAGAGCTGTCTACGCAATACAGTATGAAGTATTTACAGTATATACTGCATATGCATTACAGTGACAATCAAAGATAAGCATATAAGCATACCATAAAAAAGTACATTTCATTTTTTTTTTACCCTGCCCATGAAATGAGCGTGACGCAGGCGTATGGTGACCAGGAGAGGACAAAAACCACAATGACGACAAAGGCAATCTTGGCCAGTTTCCATTCGGTCCTGATGGACCGCTGCTGAACCATGGTGGACTTCCGCAACTGACTCCCAAGCCGTTGTACATCTCTGTTGGGAGACAAAGGATGTGGTCAAATATGATCATATGCCTTGTTCATTTTAGTCTGTCACCTCTTTGTTCAAGCAACGAGTAATACAGAAATGGAAGAAGGTCTCACTAGAGGGGTTAATGTCAAAGAATATTAAACGTGCATCCATGTGGTATGCGTGTGTGTGAGCACGGGCTAACATATATGTGACATTAGGACAAGAATAATAATAATAATAATAATAATAATATGCCTTTAAAATCAAAAACCTTTGCATTGTAATTCAGCCCAGCCAGACAGAGAACTTTCATATCCTGATATTTACAGTACGTCATAACTCTGTACTGTATAGTACTGTTTGTTGTAAAATAAAAGGTAAGATTAAGGTATCACTTTATTCTAACCTGACATCCCAGAGGAATTGTTGTCACAAGTCCATCTGAGAAACAATACATGTTTGTGAATGGCTGTACTTTCAAAAATCAGCTGATTGGAAAACCACGCCCGTACAGCTATAAACACGAAACTGATTGGAAAACCGCACCCATATAGCAATAAACACGATGCTGATTGGAAAAACACCCGTATAGCTATAAACACGACGCTGATTGGAAAACCACACCCGTACAGCTATAAACTCAACGCTGGTTGGAAAACCACACCCGTACAGCTAAAAACATGACGCTGATTGGAAAACCAGGCCCGTATAGCTACAAACACAACACTGATTGGAAAACCACGCCCATATAGCTATAAACACGACGCTGATTGGAAAACCACACCGGTATAGCTATAAACACAACGCTGATTTGAAAACCACACCCATATAGCTATAAACACGACGCTGATTGGAAAACCACGCCCATAT
>JAODOY010084536.1:0-5000 GCA_025399855.1 Forbesichthys papilliferus
CACACACACACCACCACCCATCCACCCAAAAGAAGTAGAAGAAAACAAGAAACCGACAGGTCGAGGAGGAATGGGGGGTGGTGGGGTTGAGAGGGGGGGGGCACAAAAGTCGAATGCAGTCATGAATTTTAATGGTGTCGCTCAAATGCTATATCAGCTAGGAGCCAGATATATATGTGTGTGTGTGTGTGTGTGTTGTGTGGCGGGGGTGGGTAGGGAAAAGCTCCCATGATGAGGAGAGAACTTGCAAAATGGAGAGAAGGAGGAAAGGACTGTGTCAAGAGTGAAAGATGGAGAAAAGAGAGTGAAGCTGGGGAAAATGATAAGGTGAGAGAGAGAGAGAGAGAGAGAGAGAGAGAGAGAGAGAGAGAGAGAGAATCTCATCTCACAGTGGAGTAATCTGTCGTCTATCAGTCTGGTGGAGAGAGTGGAGAGGTGGAGCAAGGGAAGGAGTTGGAAGTGGGATCAGAGGAATGAAAGAGAGGAGAAGAGCCCTTTTCTAGTTTCTCCTCCCTGTGTAATCACACTCTCCGGGTTTGAGCCATGGTGTTGTGAATGCTGCATACACACACAAACACACACATGCGCTCTCACACGCACGCACACACACACACACACGCACACACGCTCACACACACACACACACACACCCCTGCGTCTAGACGCCTTTTGGAGCCAGAATTCGGCATCAATTATGCATGCAGGCTAGCTTTCATTTAAGGGAGTCATATTAATATTATTACATACAGTATGTGGCAATATACTGAAGGGGTTGTGGTGGCAGTGTGTGTGTGTGTCGGGGGGAGGGGTTGTAGAGAGAAGAGACCATGGGGGGGTCCTGTGATTGGGAAAGCTATAATAATGAAGACACACATATTCTTATGGACTATTTGCTTGCGGACACACACACACGCGCAGACACATACACACACACACACACACACACATACAGACACCACAAAAAGGCTAAGCTTCTCTTTTTCATTTCAGTAGAGAAGATTGCATTTTCTGAGAGAATGAGGAGAAAAGGGTTTGTGTGTGTGTGTGTGTGTGTGTGTGTGTGTGTGTGTGTGTGCGTGTGTGTGTGTGTGCGTGCATGTGTGGGTGTGTGCATGCGTGTGTGTGATTGCTGACTGGTTGAAGGGAGGATTATTAAACGATTCAAATGCCGTCTCTCCTGTGTTGAGGAGACCAGAACGAAACACAGACAGACAGACACACAGACACACAGACACACAGACAGAGGCTAGTCCTCTCACATTGGTCAATTAAAAAACAAACACTGTCAATTAACGTATTGTAAATAGTCACAAAAACAACAAAAACATTGTGTGTACACAAGCAGGCAGGCAGGCATGTTCATGGTTCATGGTATATTTTTAAACAGTAGAATGATGCAATTCATGAGTTGTTTTCATCACATTTCCACATGTAGTGTATAAAAGAATTATACCTGAGTAAAATTAGCATTTCACCAGTTCAATAACAGGCATTAAAAGACGATTTCCAGATATTACACTACACAAAAAGTGTCTCGCCTTAGTTTATTAAAATTCTGTCATTCTTGGAACACATGTTGATCCATTGCAAGTGGCAAATAAAAATAATCCTATTTCTGATTCCAAATGTTACCAACAGGTTTGGCTAGAGCCCTCAACAGGTATAAAAAGGACTTTAGCCCAGGGAAAGCCGGTCCTACTCTATATTGGGCGGAGGTGTAGACTCAACATTGAGAGCAACGATAAAGCAAAATGAGCCTTGGGGCAACACTGCCTGGGGCTCATGATAAACACAAAGAAGAGTCTTGTGCAACAATCAGAGATAATGGCTGTTGTCCTGGAACAGAATTAGCTAAATCAAATCCTATGGAAGACATCCTATCCATTGCCTCCTTAAAGGTGCGGTAAGCTATTGGAAACTTAATAACCTTTTTGTCATGTTCAGCTAATACCTTCTCACAGTTCGCTAGCTGTCTGGTCTGTGTGTGCACTGAAATACATTTTTGTTTCTACACAGCCCTAGCTCTGTGCACAAGAACACAAAGTGGTGCAGACCACACCACAGAACACTATCCCAGCCTTGGCAATACGTGTACAATTTGGGGGGAGAAGCTTCTGAGGTATACAACCCTAAATATGGCATTGGAGGGAAAGGTGTTGCATTGCTTACTTTACCTTTAATGCTACAAGGCTCTTTGAATTTTCAATGAGACATATAGGGAGGCAATTTCTATGGGTGGGGAACTCAACTTCTGAGTGCTATTGCAATGGCTGACTGTCTTCAAGATCGGGATCCAACTCTGACAATTCAGACAAAATCTGCAAAAATTATCAGACTTAAGAAATATCAGACTTAAGAAATATTAGACGTAACAGATATCAGATATAACAAATATCAGATTTACCAATATCAGACTTAAGAAATATCACACTTAACCAATATCAGACTTAACGGGCCAAATGCAAGACGTCCTTACTAATCAGAACAACGGCTGTAGTAAATTGGAGGTATTGTGGTCTACAACAGTGTGCATGCTACGGACTGTGACTGGTAGTGACAGGGAACATCTCTTCAATCATGTGAATGCAACACTCGACCAATGTAGACCTAAACCGACTTGATAAAACCGTATGCATAAAGTATGTTTTACACTCACGCTTGTGGTTGTTCTTGCGTTGGAAGGGCAGCGTATGTCTCTCTGAATCCTCCTCTCCTTCCTCGTCCGCTAGGTGTGTGTGAGTATAGTGGTAACTCAAACCGGGACGGTTCTTGTAGCGCTTCCCACATACTAGAAAACACACACACACACACACAGACAAGAGACATTGCGTAAAGCCCTAAGAACAGAGGCCTGTGAATATGACCTATGAGGTGTGATGGCCGCTTGCTCACTGTCACAGACGTAAGGTTTGTCTCTGTCCTCAATAGCGTTGGACTCCTGTCTTTTTCGCATGCCCCCAACACCACAGGCCTGCAAACAACACAAACAACACACACACACACTAGGTTTTAATTACACACTACTAAACATGTACGACATTCTGTACGCATGGTCTGCATAGAAATATATAAGAAGCTGTGGCTTTCACTGTGATTATGTAAGTATTTTAAAATGCTTTCTAACACACACACACAGACACTTTTTTACATACACACACACACACACACAAAAAAATACTAAACTACTTCTGTATGTAAAGTAAACACATACACTGTATGCATTTTTTATATCTGCATAGAACTACAGTGTAGCATGTAAATATATAAGAAACATGGTTTCTAGTGGTATTATGCAAGTATATTAAAGTGCTTTTTAGTCTTGTGCTAACACGCACACATGCACACATACGCACGCATACACGCACGCACACACACACACGCACGCACACACTCGTGCGTACGCGCACACACACACACACACACACACACACACACACAGCAGTATAATCATCTGCTCTCAGTGTAAAGCTCCACTTTCAGCAGGAGGGGGCTGATGACACCTAGCAGGGAAGCAACAGCTCCAATTAGCAGCCATTTATGTGTGTGTGTGTGTGTTTATGTGCGTGTGCGGGTGTGTGTGTGTGTGTGCGCGTGTGTGTGTGCGCGCATGTGTGTGCGTGTGCGTGTTCGTGCGCGCATGTGTGTGTGTGCGTGCGTGTGTGTGTGTGTGTGTGTGAGTGTGCGCGCGTGTGTGTACACCATGCGAAATGCAAAAAACAGTGTTAACACTTGATTACCTTATTCCACAGGAAGCCACAGAACAGAGTGAGAAGATACTGTACGCCACCCAATCAAAGATGTAAAGAAGGTATTCACAGTATGGCCTTCTCACACGTTAGAATGTATTCACGCTTACAATTTGTGGTATTGTTCAATAGAACTTTTATTATAGGCCAGGAAAGATGTTGCAGTTGAATTAAAAGCCAGCCCCAAAAAGGGATAAACATTCAAGTATCTGCAACAAAATATTATGTTTCACGCATATTGTTTATGTATGTAGCTGAACATATACTAAACGTTTACAAAACACAAAAAAACACCTTTTTGTATTGTGATATTTACACACACACACACACACACACACACACACACACACATATATATATATATATATATATATGTATGTATATTGTAATAATGTATGCAAATTGTTCAATAACTATGCACTAATGAGCATATTATGGAAACCCACTTTTAGAACCCAGAAGTCCAGAACAACATTCTATTTTATTGTACTGTGATCATGAACTAAATGGTTAATGGTAATTCTGATCAATATAATACTAGTAATCATAATATATAAACATGTATGATATTGCTAACATTGAACAGAAGACCACATCACCCAGCATACCATTACCAGTCTTGATCTGTATGTAAGGATGTCTATACACTGTAATCAGTTTTGAAACAGCCTCAACAGATGATTCGGTGCTGGTGGCTTATGCAGCAGTGGCATATACTATAAGCCAGTATATGACTAGCAACTACACTTAGTCTAATGTGCATACTAGTGCTTGTTTGGATTGTTCTAAGGAGAATTACAGATGGACCTTAATAAATACGTGATGAAGGTGACTGTTACTCTTACCCGTCCTTTAGTTCGATTTTTACGTTTTGGGACGTCTTCTTCCATCTCCTCCAACTCCAGCTCATGAGGGAAGTCCCCAACCAGCAGCTTCTACAGAAGATGTATAGACGTGGATCAGAAAGAGGCATGTGTTTTAGTTCTCTTTGAATAAAGCAGCACTATATTTCCATTTCAGTCATTTCAGATAATTGCCATACATTTGTAGTTAGAAAGGACAACTGCGCTAAAACAAGACAAACAGAGGGAAACAGACCAACAAGACAAACCGACTAGGGTGGACGGCAGACCGATTAAAGCAACACTATATTTAATTTCAGATCATCTCAGTACATCAACTTAGAGAATAAGGTTTGAGGGTGTAGCTTTAAAAGTCTTACAAGCAAGTTTATTTATACTTCCTCTGAGCCAA